>CM021108.1:400823124-400903441 GCA_007115665.2 Sequoiadendron giganteum
TGATGAAATTTTCAGGCAAAACGGAGCCTTAGAGGTTGAAAATCAAGGGATTTGCTAAAAATAGCACAACTTGCTAAAAATAGAATGCGTAAACAAAGAGGAAGGAGAAGAGGTGAAAAACGTCTAAGGCATGAAAATGAAAGTAGACCCATGTAAATGCGCCCACCTTGGAAGTGCCTTCAAATTATTCTAAGGCATTGAAAATCAAAGTAGCCCCTTCCAAATGCGCCCATGGTGAAAATGAAAGCTCACATGTGTAAATGCGCCCACCTAGCAAAACAGAAGCATGGGGTCTCATTTGCGCCCAAGGAAGAAGAGGATAGGTGAAAAGCGGCTAAGTATGAAATTGAAAGTGCAACACCTCATTTGCGCCCAAGGGTAGTGATGCCTTGAAAAAGTTCTAAGGCGTGGAAACTGAAAGCTCACCTAGTGATTTGCGCCTTCACCTCAAGGATTGAAGACTCAAAACGTCTAAGGCAAAAAAAAAAAATGAAAGTAGACCCATGTAAATGCGCCCTCCTTGATGACTCTCTCAAAACGCCTAAGGTAAAAATGGAAGCTTGCCCTAGCAAATGCGCCCATGATGAAGAGGAGATGGGAGAATTCTTCTCAGGCATAAAATGAAAGTAGAGAGGTCAAAATGCGCCCAAGGCAAGATAAAGTGGCTAGGACTTGGAGAAATTTCTAAGTCAAGAAAATGAAAGCTCAAGACCCCATATGCGCCCAAGGTTGTTGGAGAAAATTTCCTAAGGCAACGAAATGAAAGTGGAACCTATGAAATGCGCCCTCACCTTGAAAGGATATTCTAAGTATTTGAGAATTTTCTAAGTGAGAAATCAAAGCTTGCATGAGTAAAATACGCCCAGGAGGCAATAAGATGCTAAGGCACGAGGAGTAGAAGTAGACACATGAATATGCGCCCAAGTTGAAGTGGAGATTTTTTTTAAAAATTTTCTAAGTGGAAAATGGAAGTGGCTCATGCTAAATGCGCCCTTGATTGAAAATGTTTCTAAGGCGTGGCAAGGGTAAAAGCTAGCAAAATAAAACATCACTGAGTGAAATACGCCCAAGATGTGAGATGACTAGAGAAAATTTCTAAGTCGCAAGAAAAATTATACCAAGGGAAATACGCCAAAAGAAAAAATGTTAGAAAATTTTTCTAAGTGAGATAACACTTCACTAGGGAAAAATACGCCCTTGGCATGGAAGGATGATTTGATGAGTTTTAAAATTCTCCAAAGGCAGTTGAAAGTTGACGAATTTTTTCAAGGAGAAGATTTGATATCGATGAATATTTTCCATGGGTCAAGTGAAAATCAAATGAACCCGTTTAAAATGCACCCATGAGTTAACAGAGTTTGAAAATTAATTTCCTAAGGGAAATTTTAATATTTTCAGAGGAAATTCGTTTTGCCTAGATTATTTTCCTAACGGAAATTAAATCTCAGAGGGTGAACTATTTCGAGCAAGCGCAGATAATTTTTAATCACTCGGAGTTGAACATTTTAATGAGAAAATTTAAAATGTCTAAGGCAAATTTTATGGAATCAAGGATTTAAATGACAGACATTTTAAAAGTTGCAAATAAATTTACAACTCCCACGAAATTTTTTCGAGTTGAATTTATTTAAACACTGCGAGATTTTAAAATGGAATTTTAAATCAAGTCAAGTGATTGTTTCTCGCGAGTTGTTTAAATCGCCAAGAGTTAACTGGCAGATTAAGAGGAAAATTCGAATTTTTACAAAGAAGGAATCATTATTAATGGTAACTGCCATAATGACCGGCTGACGACTAGTCCACTACTGCGCTTGAATTAGAAGATTCCGAACGAAGAGAGTGGAAAATTGATGAAGGTGCTAAAAATAGCCCCAGCACTACTTAGCAGGATTCTCCGAGAAAAGTTATTTAAACAAACTCTTCTCTCATTTCTCCTCACATTGTTTCGAAGTTGAAGTTGCTGAAGAAGTTCTTGTGAGATTGAAATATTTTCCGGAGTTGCTGGAGAATTTAATTCTCAAAGAGCTGAGAGTGGAGTTGCTGCAAAGTTCGAAGTTGTATACTGGAGAGCTAAGATTTTATTTCCAGATTGTTGAAGTCGCTGCAGATTTGCGAAGTTGTAGAAGATTCCTTTTCTCTGGAGATCTTTATTTTCAAGCTACTGAAAGTCGAAGTGTTGAAGAAGTTTAAACGTTCAGAAGTTGAGGAAGTTGAAATTTCATATTACTGGCAACTCTTTATTCCTCTAACTGCTGAAGTTGACAAAGTGAAGTCAAGGTTCGAACTATTTGTGCTGGAGAAATTAGCTACATTGCTGAAAGTTATTAGCTTGCTGCGTTTTTTTCTTCACCAGTCAGAAGTGCAGTTGCTGAGAGTTGTCTCTAAACTCAGAGATTTTTATACAATGGCCGGAGCAAAGGATGTTGCAGGAACAAGCAGAGCCACAGGCAGAGCTGCAAACACTGAAGCAGGCAAGGCTGGCTCATCCCGGCAGGCAATGATTAAAAGGCTCGCTAAGCCATTTCTCCCAAAGTCAGCAATAGTTTCAAAGTTGGTAGGATTGAATGACACCAACCTTGGTTCATTTAATCTAAATGCACTCAAATCGAGGATGTTCGGGCTAGGGGGCCATCAACCATCAGTCACGGCACATAATATAATGAAGAGTGGGATCTACGCAGCTGCTAGTTTTCCGCCAGCAATTCAGTGTCCGGAGCTAATTATGGAGTGCGCTAATCACTACAAGCCAGAACGTAGGACGATTGTCTCTCCGGATGGTAAACTGCTCGCCAACTTCACGCCGGATGCCATCGGAGAGGCATTTGGGATTCCAACTGCTGAGGAGATGTTATACAGAACAAATAAGAGGGCAGACAAGATGTACTCTTCCTCTTTCGAAAGAGTCACTGCAGTCATCAACAGAGTTTGGATGCAGAAGTCGAGGCCCCCCCGCACTAAGCTCCCAAAGCAGATAATTGCCGAGGACGTGAAACAAGAATACTGTGATTTGATAATGATGCTGAGCCGGGTGAATGGGAGTGCACAGGCTTACATTTTCGAGCCTTGGATGTTCTACTTCATCGAGATCATCTTGGAAGGAAAAGAGTGTGTTGATTGGGCTAGGATGATTAGCAACCACATCGATGAGCAATTCAGGAGCCTGAAGGTGACGAAGACTTTCTACATGAGCTCATATGTAATTTACATGTTGGCCAGAATGACTAAGTACAGAGGGATTTCGTACAAGGAGCCAATCGGCTGCGCCCCTGGTCAATTCAAAATCCACGAAGCCTGCACACAGCTACATTTAGCTAACATTGCTAACTATAAACGGGCAAATGATGCATTCACAATGCACATTGCGAGGACGCTTCAGCAGAGGACGCAGCAGAGAATATCTAAAGAAGCACAGACATTGATTGAGGAATATGGGTATTGGCTCATCCAATTCCCGAAATTCACATATATTAGGCTGCAAGGGTTCACTTCGTATCCGTATCGGTTACCACGATACCCCACTGATCACATAGTAATGCTTGAGGTATCTAGGCAATTGATTGCCTACGATAAGATTCAGAAAAGGAAAAAGAAGGGTGGACTTGATTTCCCCATCACCATGGGAAATTCCATTGAGGTGTGTCCCTCTTTGCAGGCAGCCCGAGAGGCGGAGGACCAGCTGCAATCTTATCATTTGTCATATCACACAGGCAGGCAGGATTTCGATCCTTACAGGAACATCCGGATGATACAGAACGTTGAATACCGGCACAGAGCTCATCTGGAGGACTTTTGGGCAAATGCAGTGGATGAGGCTGAGATAAGAAGAAGGATGTTTTCCAGACTTCCTCTCAAGTTGATTAGAGAATGTGAGATTATTCCAGTTCCCGACCAGGTGGAGGAAGATGTCAAAGTCATGTCATGCAACCCGACTATGGGTCAGTTAGGGATACTCCTGTCCCACCACCTGATTGGTCCGAGCCAGAGATCATGGACTTGGACACTCTTTCTATCCCGGTGATGACTTTTACCAGGACTTGGGTCGACAGACATGTATGCAAACTTAAGAACAAGTCGATCGCCCTTACTTATAGCTTGATGGGTGACCCAAGGCCGTTATCGGTAAAAAAGGGGAAACAAATTGCTCAGACATCGAGGGCACAAGTGGAAGTGCCAACCCAGCCGATACCGTTGAGGATAGAACAAGCATCACCCGTGCACTCACAAACTCAATCTTCGAGTTTAAGAGTGGTCTCATTATTTGCCGATCAGAGGGCAGGATTAGAGGAAGAGCAGGGACTTGGGGAGGTAGATCAGCCCAATGCCCGAGAATCGGCTAGTGTCAGTCTATCCAGGGGCGGCCAACAGGAAGAGGAAGAGGAAACAATGGCCGACACCCATTTCAGCAGATGTTGGACACAGCTTTGGAAGAAGAGGAAACATTGCATCAAAAGGACCCAAGGGTCTGAGATACCCAAACCAGGAGGAGGATGAGCCTAAGCAAACCAGTGCAAGAAGAGAGGAAGTGCACGAGATGGAGGCAACAGAAGAACAGCCCCTTGTCATTTGTAATCCACAGCAGACAGTGCCTGATTGGCTTTCCGACAGAATGAGGAGAGAACCCGAGGATGATATGGATCCGGCCATTGAGATGGAGGAGTTCCTCAGAAGGATCAGTGCGCCACCAGAGAAGAAAAGGGCCCGAAAGTTTTCAAAGATCTCAACCGACGAGTCGCCTTCGTGACGCTTCTGTGGCTTATTCTGGGAGGGAAGATTTGATCGAATCGAGAGAGGCTCAAAATTACTGATCACTATGAGTTGGGTCGTCCTACGGGAGCCCAAGTTATCGAGGAATTCGATAACTCCTATCAGGCATTGAAGGATCAGTTGCTCCGCACGGAGGGGAAGTATAAGAAATTGAAGAAGGAGCACAAAACCTTCATAGGATAAATGCAAAATCTAGCACGTCCAGGTGAACCAACAAACCCAGCAGTGGAACGTCCATCAGAGCTTCCAAAGGAGTCAGTTGTTGCCTTAGAGGATTTGAAGAAAATGGAAACGGAGGCGGACAAGTGGGTTAGCCGTGTTCATACCGAGACAGGGAAATTCATGGAGGACCTTGTCGATGCTTATCGACAGGCCTCAAATATTTTGGCACGGATGGATATAGTAGATCAGGCCTGGGGTGATACTCGCATCTATCAAACGAAGACTGTACTTCGTTTGGGGGCTTTGATGCATATACCTCTAGAAACCTTGGTGGATGGAGGTGTAATTCAGAGAGGTGATAGGTATGATTTCACCAGTTGGTACTCCTCGGTGGTCACAGGCCGTGGATTTCACGACGCAGCAAGGGCAGATTCAGCTAAAGTGAGGAAAGCAATGGGCAACATCTTGGGGGGAGTCCTCAATACATTAGAAGCCATATTTGCTAGAAAGTTGGTCCCAGAGGAGATAACTGCTGATGGCTTGAAAAGTAGACTGCCTCCATTCTTCTCAGCTGCGAGGTCACTTGTCCTGGATGACTTTGAGAATGTCTCCACGTTCTCTAGTATAATTCAGCATACCCAGGACGCCTTAGTGACATGGAGAAAATCTTACACCAGATACGGACAGACGGTAGCAGTCTTGGAGTTCCAGCTCAACCATATTCCACCGATCTCTACACAGGAGGTTGAAGCAGTATTGGCCCGGTTGATCGAATTTGCTATCAGAGAAGGCCAGTGGGAACGCGCTGCTTGATGAGGATCTTCTTGATGATGGTAGTGGGCATTAATTGCTCATTATGATTCTTGCAGGGGAGTGGAGAATATTTTGTGCATTCATTGCCCACTCCTCTCTGTGGCGGTTTTTAGGGCAGAAACCCTAATCAGGGCATATGTGGCTCGATCTGAGCCCTTCATTGTAATTTGATCTGAACCGTCCACTGAATTGGACTTATTATAAAAGGGGCATCCCCCCTCATTTGTAATTATTAGAATTAGAGATAGAGATTAGAATTGGAATTGGATCAGAGCTAGAGAGTAGAAGGCATTTAGCTTAGAAGTTAGCTTTAGATTGAGGAGGGAAGAAAACTTTCCTTTGAAAGTTTTGTAAAAGGTTGTTGTGAACACTTTTCATAATACAAAGAGTTTCATTGCTTGGTGATTTTTTCTTTGTTATGAGTAGCTAGCAAGGCCGTTTCGTCTTTCCAATTCAAGGTAGATAGAGTAAAGTAGATTTCTATTTCATGCAAGTAGTTGTTAATTGTGGAGTGTGGCGTTGTGATTTGAGCATATATTCTTCATCCATACCACTAGCGGGCTTACTGATGGTAAGTTCGCCTTGCGTGGTCAACTGGAGTATCAGCACTTAACTTCGATTATGGTTCATATGTTTGTATGCGTCGTATTGACGGTATGAACGTGTTGCGTCATAGTTTGAACACTTTTCTCATCCTTTGAAGATTGCACCAACTTTGTCGGAGTTGTTCGAAAGGAGACAAAGCAAAGTTTGGTTTGAAAATTGTTTAAGTCGATCCTCGTCCTCCACCCTTTTAGAAGTAGATCTGTAGAATCCCTATCCCTATCCCCTTTAAATTCTGCATTTTCTGAGTCAATCTAGATACCAGAACATATTGCCAAATCATTCATGTCCTAATTGCTTCACGGAGTTGAACAACTACGTAAGTCCCCTTGAAATAACCAGCAAAACACATCAACCAACTGAGTCTATTCGCGATAAAAGGAACCTTGGAGTCGAACACATGAACTTTCAAGCAATCTTAGCATGTGGGACACTTTCATCAAGAGAGAATAGAGTGACCGTTGGACAACTTTATTCTGTGCTGGCGCTGTCATAAAAAGCACGTCAACACATACCTCTACAGATTTTGGTTGAGGGAGGTGTGATTCAGGAGGGGGATAGATACGACTTTGCTGGATGGTACTCTCCAGTGGTCATAGGCCGAGGATTCTACGATGCAGCACAGACGGATTTTGTCAGGGTCAGAAAGGCCATGACAAATATCTTGGATACGTTGGAGGCAATCTTTGCCAAGAGGCTGACTTCTGAGGAGGTGATGGCTGATGGTTTGAAGAATAGACTAACACCATTCTTTTCTGAGATGAAGACCTTCACACAGGATGATTTCGAGAACACTTCTACGTTCTCCAGTATTATTCAAAACACCCAGGACGCCCTCGTTGCCTCAAAGAAATCTTGTGCCCGACATGGGCAAACAGTTACAGTTTTAGAATTTCAGTTGGATCACATTCCTCCCATTTCGGATCAGGAAGTTGAGGCAGTATTGGCCAGGTTCATCAGGTTTGCAGCCAGCGAGAAGGAGAAAGGAAACGCCCTTCTCGATGATGATCTTATGGAAGGGGATGATGTGCATTGATGACAAATAGTGGTTCATGATGAGCAGTGGAGAATCTTCAGTGTATTCATTGCCCCACTCCTCTCAGTGGCGGTTTTTAGGGCTAGAACCCTAATCAGGGCTTAGGTGGCTCGATTTGGGCCTTCCATTGTATTTGAATCTAAGTCGTTCACTGGACTGGGCTTGATATAAAAGGGGTATCCCCCCTCATTTGTAAATTATTAGACAAGACATTATAATAGAGAATTAGACAGAAATCAGAGATAGAGTAGAGCATAGAAGTAGCATAGCTTAGTTTAAAAAGGAAAGGAAGCTTTCCCTTTGAAAGTTTTGTAAGAAGTTGTTGTGAAAACTCTCATAATATAAAGATTTATCATTGCTTGGTGGTTCTATCTTCTATTGTGAGTAGCTAGCAAGGCTTGTTCGTCTTTCCAATTCAAGTAGATTAGAGTAAAGTAGACTTTGTTTTATGCAAGTAGTTGTTAATTGTGGAGTGTGGCGTTTGGTTTGGGCAAATCTTCCTTTATCTATACCACTAGCGGGCTTGCTGACAGTAAGTCTGCCCTGCGTGGTCAACTGGAATATCAATACCTAACTTTGGTTGTGACTTGTGTGTTCACTTCCATCGTTGTGACGAAGTGCACATGTTGGGCCACAATTTGAACATCTTACCCATCCTTTGAAGATTGCACCAACTTTGTCAGAGTTGTCCGAAGGGGAGACGAAACCAAGTTTGGTTTGAAGATTGTCAAAGTCCATCCTCGCATTCCACCCTTAGAAATCGATCATAGAATTCCTACCCTTTATCCCTTTAAATTCAGCATTTCCCGATCAGTTCAGATATCAGATCATCATAGTCAAAACCTTTTATCTGCTTGACAAAATCGAACAATTACATAAGTCCCCTTGGAATACCCAGCATATTCATATCAATCAACTGAGTCTATTCGCACTAAAAGGAACCTTGGAGTTGAACGCATGAACTTTCACGCAATCTTAGCATGCGGGATACTTTGGTCAAGAGAGAATAGTGTGACCGTTGGACATTTTATTCTGTGTTGGTGTTGTCATAAAACACACGTCAACAGGTCCATTGAAGAAAATAATGATAAAATATTCAAACCAACCAACTTTGATGATTCTTTATTCCAATACAATGTTTTTGATTGGATAAGCAGGGTTTTTGAAAGGGCCTTGAACCTTTTTACAAATCAAAAGATAGATCGTTTCGCTTAGCAAAATAGCAAAGACCAACAAGACAGCAATAAACAACAACCAAACAGAACCACTAAAGCTCCATCGAAATCGAGCAAAAAACTACACACCTTGCTCAAGGTGGTTTAAAAATATGGTCCAAAGATTTTTGCTAAACCATTATACAACCATTATACAAGGGTTTTTCTCCAAAAAACTTTTCCTCTTTTTTTTGCCAGGAGAAGAAATAGAACCACTCAAGGGACCAAACAAACCAGGAGTATCAATAGAGGGGCCATTAGAATCTTCAACCTGAGGCTTCTGAAAGAGAGTGGTGTGCTCTTCTGTAACAGCAGACATCTTCTCCTTTTCCTTCCAAACAAAGTGTTGTTTCTTTTTCCTTAGGCAATTAAAGGAGGCATGACCTACTTTTCTACAACAATGGCAAATAATGGGAGAATTTCCATACTCAATCTGTTGTACCCACTTGCCAAGTCTTGAAGATAAGGTAATCTGAGTAGGGAGCATAAGGTTATTCTCCACTAACACACAAAACCTAGCAGACAATAATCTCTTCATCGATTTCGTGATCTTATCCGTAGAACAAAAATTCCAAAAAAGAATTAGCAATACCCATAAAAATATTTTCATGCCAAAACTTCAAAGGCAGCCCTAGAAAACAAACCCAAAGAGGAAACATAAGAGTGTCTGTCATAGGGTTGAAACCAGGAGACCACCTTTGAAGGCAAAGGCCGGTCTAACCAAAAAACCAAGGGCCATCAACAAGGACCTTAGAGCAACTTTCCTCGCAAGGAAAGGAAAAGTGGAAGAAACCATTTATCATGGCAGTTACCTTGATCTGATCGCAGAACTTCCAGATCCGACAAGCACATCTTCTAACAGCATCAATGTTGGGACGAAGGCCATAGAATCACCTGACCAAGAAGCTCTTAATCCAATCCAAGGTCTCCACAAAGGTAGAATCAGAAACATCAAATTCAACTTGTCCTTCCTCCCAAGCAGCAATGGAGCTACCATCTGAAACATTGCAGTGGGCAGACATGCCACCATCCTTCAAATCATGAAGATCCTCTGAGGCAGACACAGGGGAGGAAGGAAGAACAAAGTGAATAGCACTAAAACCCTCAGCCCTAATGTCCATCCCATCAATGGGAAGCTTGGAAACTATAGGGGGAAAACGGGAAACAACAGGGACTTCAAAAGAGGAAGGAGCGCCCTCCTCAGCAACAGCATGGATAAGGAATCCTTTTTTGAGACCAGAAAACAAACCAATGTCATTGGTTTTCTCAAAAGAACTAGTAGTCAAGTTCCTCTAAGTCTTTAGATGGGCTTCGAGAAGGATATCAAGGAGAAGCTCATCCTCCTCAATCGACCCCTCACAGAGCCTATCCTCAGAACAACTAGAAGCAACAAAGGAAGAACCATCAAGTGGACCTTCAAAGTCAGAGTACAGAAAATCAACCTCATCCATTCTTGAGCCCACAGGTCAACAACAAGCGCGTCAGGGGAGCCACTCCCCATAGAACCAAAGCCACCATGGGAGCCCACTAGACTAGACCTCATTGAAGTAGCAAGAACAGGAGCAAAAAACACAAGACCAACATCAGCAAGCCCATCTTCATCTATTTTGCCTTCTTCATCCTCACCATCTGCAAAACCAATAGGATCTCCTTCAGAGTCTTCGTCTTCATCGCCTCCATCAAGAAGTTTCAGAAAATTTTGACCTCCTCCATTCCCGCGCAAAACCTCCACCATTCCTCGTGCATGTAATCTAGCAGAGCCTCCACCATTCCTCCTTCCCTGTACAAAGCCTCTACCATTCCTCCGTTCCCACGAAGAGCCACTCGCCATGTAATTTTATTCCAATACAATGTTAGTGACATGGGTGGTATTGGGTTTGATTATCAAACTAAGCCCGTGGAGAGAAGTACTAATGAAGATATCAATTTAAGTGAAATGGGGAGTGACTCATTCAAAAAGTCAACACTCCAAGAGGAGCACAATGAGCACTTTCCTATTGATCATTACAATCAACCCTTTAGCATTTGGGATCCAGGTTTGATGGCACCAAGGTATGATAAAGAACCAATGTGGGATAAATTTCCCTTTGATCTTGACGATGATCAAAAATCATATTGCATTGCAAGCTATGAGGTGGCCTTTGTAGGGTAAGGTTTCTTTGATGAAGAAGCTTGCTTGGAAAAGCTCCATAATGACCCCTTTGAGATAGTTGCAACCACTAAAGTAGAATATGTTCCTACCAAAACTTTCAAAACAATGATCAACAATAATTCTTTGTTCGAGTTGGGGACTGCCATAACCTTTGATCAAGGAGACAGTGAGGAGGAAGCAGAGCTAGAAGACCATATGGCTTTTGAGGATAAAAGGTTTACAGAGGTTCTCAAACACAAATCTGATTTATCTATTCAAGAAGCTGATTGCAAACAAAGGGTCGAAGAAATTGTAGACGATGATTCTCTTCATGGTATTGAGCAATCTCAACTAATTGGTAGTGGAAGACAAGAATATTGGAGCAGCTACAAGGGCAGCAAAGACACAAAAGTTCTGATTTTGAAAGGCACCCTACCAACAGTCCACCAACTTTGCATATTCTTGAGTGGGAAGATCAATTCACGGAGTCCTTTGAAAGGGAAGTGCGAGTTCTATACAGATTTTAGCCTGGCGCCTGTTGATGAATTTCTTGGGAGAAAAATAAATTTTCTAAGGCAGAGAAATGTTTTTACAAAGAAATGCCTCGACTGGTGATGTCAAAGTGAGCGCCTAGATTACAGTGGATGAAATTTATAAGACAGGTGGATAAAATTGTCTAAAGAAAGGGAAAAGAGAACAACAAGGGGTCAAATACACTCACAAGCAAGAGATGAAATTTGTCTAAGGCATGGAGGAATTTGAAGATGAAATGAAGCTCGAACATCAAGCGTTCAAATGCGTCCTCAAGGTGAAATATTTTCTAAGGCACAAACTCCAGGCACAAGGTGGTGGATGCGCCCTTGAAGAGGACCTCATGAAATGAACACAATATGCCCATGATGAAAGTTTGCTAGAAAAAAAATGATGAATTTTATCGGATCTAGAGGTCAAGCAAACCTTGGAAATCAGAACATGGAAATTGGGTAAGTGAAGTGAAGTTATCTTACAAGTGTTCTGATGCTCTTCTTTTTGTTTTGCAAGATGAACGCCGAGGCCAAGGCATGAGGACTTGATGAAGCTGGACAATGTTACAACTTTGGAAAAAGGAAACGGCAATGAAGATTTGTCTAAGGCATTAAGAACGTGATCCAAAAGAGGCTAAATGCGCCCAAGGCAATGAGCTAGAGAAATATGAAAGTTACGAGGAGGAAGTGCGTCCAGGAATTAAGACAACGGAAGGGTTGAACGTGAACAACTGAGAAGTCGAACTCCGGATCCTATCAAATTTTATTATCCGTGGAGACAATCTTAGAGACTCTTTTACCCTCCTCCTACCGCAATAGAATTGGCAGATAGAGCAGAGAAAGTCTTTCTGGACGAGAATCTTCAAATGATAGTGGGCATTAATTGCTCATGGTGGTTTCTGCAGAGGAGTGGAGAATCTTATGTTCATTTATTACCCCACTCCTCTCAGTGGCGGTTTTTAGGGCAGAAGCCCTAATCGGGGCATATGTGGCTCAATCTGAGCCCTCCATTGTATTTGGATCTAAGTCGTCCGTTCAACTGGGCTTGATATAAAAGGGGCATCCCCCTTCATTTGTAAATTATTAGAGTTAGACAAAATCAGAGATACAGTTGAGCTAGAGAATAGAGAGTATATAGCATTTAGTTAGAAGTTAGCTTAGTTGAAAAGGAAAGAAAAGCTTTCCCTTTGAAAGTTTTTTGTAAAAGGTTGTTGTGGAAAACTCTCATAATATAAAGAACTTCATTGATTGGTGATTCTCTCTTTCATTGTGAGTGGTTGACAAGCCTTTTTCGGCTTTCCGATTCAAGTAGATAGAGTAAAGAAGATTTTATTCTATGCAAATAGTTGTTAGTTGTGGAATGTGGCGTTTGGTTTGAGCAAGTCTTCTTTCATCCATACCACTAGCGGGCTCGCTGACGGTGAGTTCACCCTGCATGGTCAACTGGAGTATTGGCACTTAACTTTGATTGTGATTCATGTGCCCATATGCATCGTTGTTATGGCATGTACATGTTGTATCACAATTTGAACATCTTTCTTATCCTTTGAAGATTGCATCAATTTTGTGGAAGTTGTCCAAAGGGAGGCAAAGCAGAGTCTGGTTTGAAGATTGTTGAAGTTGATCCTCACATCCACCCTTTCGAAAATAGATTATAGAATCCCTACCCTCATTCCTTTTAAATTCAGCTTTTTCTGGTTAATCTAGGAATCAGAGCATTATCGTCAAATCATTCGTATCTTTCATCTGCTTCAAGAAGTTGAACAATTACGTAAGTCCCCTTGGAATACCCAGCATATTCACATCAAACCAACTGAGCCTATTCACTACATAGGGAACCTTGGAGTTGAACGCATGATCTTTCACGCAATCTTAGTATGCGCAATACTTTGATCAAGAGAGGATAGGGTGACCATTGGAAACTTTATTCTGTGTTCGTGCGGTCATTAAACACCCATCAATAGGTAGCTTCTAGTAACTTCATTGCAACAGCAAGGAGTGAAGATTTCAGACTTCTTACTCGTGAAGTTTGGGAGAACTATGGACCAAAAATGTTTATTTACCTTCTTGACAATCCATCCCTTGGGTTGAGTGATGTTTTGGCTCATCCTAGTCCTTTTTGGGGATGGGGACTGAGGACAACATTTGTTCTTGGCTACATTGATGTTCATGTTTTCATGGATGGGCTACATGGGTTTATCAAAGAAGACACTAACTTCATGAGTTTGCATTTTGTTTTGATTAGCACTTGGAGAAGCGTTGTGTACTCTTTCCGGTGTGTTGGAGAATCTTTTCTGTTGTTATCCATGCTCGGTATCCTCAACACGGATTGATGGAGCTAATTACTTGTGGAAAGATGAATTTTTGGAGGGATAAGGATTCAAATTTCAGATTCTTTGGTGCTGTCCCCATCCTTACCAACCATTTGATGGTTGCATTTTCTCATCAACTGGTGGATTGGACAATAATTTTGAGCAAAGGATGGTTTTATGTGGGGTTGGAGTCTCTTGAGAGGATGTTTCCAACCTTGGACATGAGCAGATGCATAATTGGTGATGATTTTTAGTATAGCAGCAATTGTTCATCTTCTTGGATGTTAATTAACCTTAAATCAGATCATAAGTCGATCTTTTTAGTCATGGTGGGCAGTTGGTATACTCATTTTCAAACTTCAAGGTCTCCTAGTAGGAGTTATTTTTGGCCTCAAATGCAAGAAGTGATGATTCAAAGGAATTCGAATCCATCTTTGGGAGGTGTTCAAGTTGTTACCAATGGCTATTCCTATGCATTCCTTTGTATTTATGCTTGGCGCAGCGAACCTTTGATTGCCTTGATTCATCATTCAAAGACTCTTAGAGTAGCTTCTACATGAGCTTTCAGAAGTCTTTGTGATTGTTTCAGGAACAACTCACAGGAGGCACAGTAGATTCATAAGGATTCATGAGGATGAATTTGTTTTTCTCATTGCAAGAAATTTTAGAGGAATCACATATGCAATCATGACTCTGTTAGACACTTTGAGAAGTTATGTTGAGGATTATGATTTTGAGTTGAGTAGACTCTCTTTCTTTTTTCTCAGGTTTACAATAGACATTGGTATGACAGTGATTGGCTTCACAAAATCTTTTGAGCAAGGGATGTAGTAGGGTATTGATTTCAGTTCTTCCAGGACTTTCATTTTGAGTTTCTTGGACAGTAACCTTTTGAGGTTAGACCAGAATTGGCACAAGGGCTCTAATTTTGTGATCAAAGTGATTCAGCATCAGCATTGTGGGTCGTTTCATAGATGGACATGGGACCCTGGGATCCTTCTGTTAGTGTTTGGTAGGTTTGGGAGATATTTCCCCTTAATAAAATGATTTCCAAGCCAGGTCGGCCTTGATGTGCAAACAACATATTTAAATAATAAATAACAAAGGCAGGTCAGCCTTCCTTATGTTTTCAAATAAAATATTTCTTCTAGGGCCGACCTAGAGAGTAGGCCGCCCTAGTCATGTATATATGCAAGGTGTTGCTTTCTCATTTGAAAATAAATTCATCATCTCAATTCAAGTTCGCATTTCCAGCAGAAGTTCGCCCTCTAGAAGCAGATCGACATTCTTATAGCAGCAGATAAGATTTATTGTGAAGCACATTTCTGTGTATTCTTGAACCAAGAAGAGGCTTCTTTATTTATTGTATTCGACCTTGTGATTGGTCTGATTTGTAAGCAGATTTCTGCTCTTATTCTTGCAATATATAAGAGATATATTTTGTTGGGTTTTTGCTCCCTTGAGAAGGAGGGTTTACCCAAGGTAATTTATTGTGTTCATTGTTTCATGTGTTGTATTTCTGCTGATTTACATTTTTGGTCTAAAACTAACATGGTATCAGAGTGGATTCGGGAAATCCAATCAGATCTGATTAAGCTATTCATTTGTGGCAATTTATGACGTCTTGAGCAAAGAGGAATGTCAGGGTTTGAAGACAAAGTTCCAGGTATCGCCACCATTTACCATCTGCCATCTAATAGATGTAAATCGTGGACAAGATAAGTCAAAACCAGAGTTGAGGAAGACTGCAAGAAATAGTAGGAGATGTGGAGTTTCCGATAACTCCAAAATAGCAGAAGAAGTGGATATGGCTGCTTTAAGGCACATGAGTGACGATGATCTCAAGGCATTAGGAATACCTATGCAAGTAGAAGCAATATGAACTGATTTATGATAGTAGAGGAATCAAACAAACCTTGTGTCAAGCACTTGAAACAGCTAAATCAAATCCGTTATCAATTCTAGAAACAAGCTTGCATCGCCACAACACACTGACAGATTTTGGATCATACATTGAGTTTTATTTGCAATCATAGTATTGTCGCTTCAAACAATATTCATAATTTGGGGCAACTGATCCCCTACTCAAAAAATATACAGATTATGCAATTCTGACTAGATGTCTGAGAGACAAAGCCAACAGGAGGTATCGCAATCTGCTTCAGATTATGTAGGGTAGTACTCCTGTCAAGATGCAATGGTAAGCCCAGCGATCTGCAATGGCCACTTATGGTGAGAGGTGTCCTTGATATAATTGGTGGTCCAGTGGGTGAATTGTGCCCTTGAACAAGCAGATGACCAGTTGTAGCGTCAAAGTCTAGATCCACCCAACAACAAAAATGGCGATTAGTCTCCCAAGATCAAACTCAGATTAGAATTCACCCCTACAGTTGAAATATATATCTCAAATTCAGCCCAATCTACAATTCTTGAATGGAAATGGAGATTTTGAAGTAAGAGAGAGACGACTCTAGCATGTATTCTTAAGATGCCTGGTCGAATTCATGTACATGGTGATATGACTGGTGTGCCTTTTGTGAAGTCGAGCCTTCATCATAAAAATTTCTGAGTTATTTCTGCTTGGGCTGGATATTACACAAAGCTGCTTATTTATACCTCCGCCAGTTGGATACACACCCATCATTAGGAAGAGTAAGGAATAAATATGTTGTTTATTCAGGTTGAAGAAGGTCAAGCGACCATTCAAGAGTTGCAGTTGCACTTTACAGTCAAGGAAACCAGTTGTTGCTCATAGAGATTTTTGTTGTCAAGAAGTATAATCCATTGTGATTTGTATATTACAGTCGGAAACTAGAAGGAAAGATATGGAGATCGAAATCTGGAAAGGCATCACTAGCTAGATATTTGTAATAAAGAGATAAGTATTTTATGTACCCTTGATTAATGATCATGATTTTTTTCATTCAATAACATTCGGAATAGTGAATCATGCTTCGGGGTAGGTTGATTCTATGAACTATTATTAATCTCTCTAAGATGCTTTCAAGATGGATCGAGGAGCAAAAGGATGATGAGAGATTACATAAGGAATTAAAAAGGAGGAAGAGCTTGAAGCATCCTGTGAGGAAGGCTTGTCGGCTAGAGAAATGAATAATCATGGAGTCATACCTCGCAGTCATTGGACTGAGTTGGTAGCACATAACTTCACTAGGGACATCTCTCAAAGAGGAAGAACCTATACAAATTGCGATTAGTTTCTTCAAAGAGGAAGAAATGACATTCAGAGGGAGTCTGACAAACCAACAGAGGCAATCTTGGACGAGAAGGTCAGAAGGTTGACGCAAGTACTTGGAGCTTCAAAGGGAGTCACATCATCATGAAGATTTGTTGTAATGTATATTTCTCTGCAATGGAGAAATATGAAGTGAAAGCCCTTGTTGTGTATATTTCTCTGAGACGGAGAAATATGAGGTGAAAGCCCTTATAGTGTATATTTCACTGAGACGGAGAAATATGAGGTGAAAGCCCTTGTAGTGCATATTTCTCTAAGATACAGAAATATTAGGTGAAAGCCCTTGTAGTGTATATTTCTCTGAGACGGAGAAATATGAGGTGTGAGCCCTTGTTCATCTTTGAGACAGAGATGAAACGTCATCTTGAGAGACTCCATGACGACATCACGTTAAGACACTCCGTGATGAATCCTTCTACATGTGTTTCCTTCCACACATGGGAGTAGCCATGGTGGATGTCATGTTGAGAGACTCCATGACAATATCACGTGGAGAGACTCCGTGATGAGCACTTGTACATATGTTTATGTAATGTCCCTTACCCAATTTCCCCTAGAATTCACTTGTTGATTAGGTTTAGAGTTTCTTCTTTCCAAATAAATGTTCTTTTTAATGAAGTTATTTTGGTTTAAAATCTGCATGCACCATATTAACAACATTTCCACATACACATATATCTGTTAGCATTAATATCTAGAAATCCAAAATATAAGCATAATCATAAATGTAATTTAAATAGAAAGAGGAGTGCCATGGGCGGATCCGCCCTAAAGCCTTCTTGTTAGGCATGGGAGGTTGTTCAACCCAATCCTCTTTTCCCAATGGCTTAGTTCCTGCATTCTCCAAACCTGGCAGTACCTCGAAAGACAATGGCCCTATTAGGAGAGGAGGGGAAACCCTAAGTACCGAGGGCCAAAGACCTACCACCCCCCTAAGTAACAGAATGCTGAGGTGGGACCCCCACCCTTCATGACCAATCCCTTGCTTGAGCCTACTGGCCTGAGGGTGGGGTTTTCAGGCAATCCACTTCATGAATGCTTCCCCCCATCTTAATAGGGTAACAGTCACGGAGCAAACAATCTTTGGACAGTCACTTGTGCATTTACTATTGAATTATCTATATGCTTGTATCATGTTTGAGAGTATTATATGGATGCATGAAAATGTAACATAATGCAAAAAAGTACATGGATCTATATTACTCCAACAATGGCAATTCACATCATTTTTAGTTTGTCTATGATCAATGATACTATCCAATGTAATATTAACAATGATGAAAACTAAATGCCGCTATATCATACCCTTTAGTCTCATTTATGATCATGATAATGCTAAAAGAACCATCATCAATTCATAAAACTATTATAATATTGATAACATCAAAGGAAAACATTGCACCAATAATCAAATGAGCAATATTAGTTTCTTATATTCAAAATATGCTAAATATTATTGCTAAGTGAGTACATCACCTAAGTTGTTATATCTCTCCATGTTTCCTTACTCGCCTCCTTCAACCCTATACTAAATTGATCATAGTATGAGGACCATCCATAAATATACATAATCTACATATGTTTATATTAAAGAGTCATCATTACTTATAAGTATCATTATTGCATAATCCTATATATATTCTTTTACTTATTTCCATTAGTATTCATATACATATATATTTATGTAATTATTCTTTCCTTATATATATTCTTTATTCATTGCATATTATTCATTATAAAATTTATCTATATCTATGCATATATACTTGTATGCCTATTAAATAATATATATATATATATATATATATTAAATGGTTTTATATTCCAATGCATAACAATCATTGTTGCTGCTATTTTGAATTGCAGATCGTATTTCTCCATCATTTTTCCTCTTCCTTATTTTCCTTCCTTCTATTTATACCATTCAAGGTAGGTGACTCATGGGGGGAATGTATTGTTTGGTGAAAGAGGTGACTTTTCATAAAATATATCCCTTTGTTAGATTTAATTGTTGCATTTAAAGGCTTATTATCACAATAATATTTATTTTTGAAAATAACATATTATTACTAATAATTATGATATGTCAAATTATATACTTATTTTATTATTTTATTTTGATGTTTTATTGAACATATTTTAACATTAAAGTGTAATAATAAAACCATATTGCTAATATCTTATTATTATTTTATTCTAATGTATTACAATCTTTGATGTGTAATGATTATAATATTTATTTATTATTACTATTTTTGATATTAAGTTATTTAATACTAGAATGTAATAACAATAATTTGCCTATATATTATTATTATATTTGTTATTTCATATTTATATATTTTTACATTGATATATTTAATATTAATATTGCTATTTATTTTATTTAGTAATTTATTTGTATTTTAACAATTGGTCTTTATGGTATTGCTATTTCAGGGACATGACAGTCCTCCCCACCCAAGATTGCTTGCCCTCAAGCAATCATGATCTAAGATGTGTGATTTTAAGATGTTTCTTGTGGTGATGCTATTATCTCTGATAGGAGTTGGAAGTTCTAACCCAAGTGATGGTTACTCTAGTTATGAGGACAATATATTGACTAATATTCTTAAATTCTACTATTTCTCCATAACTCGCAAAGCAACGAGTTAGACTTTGTGACTCAATACAACTTAAAACCACATGAATCAAAAATTAAAGCAAACACCCAAGTAGCTCAATTAGGCAAACAAGTAGCTCAACCAAGCAAGCAAGTAGCTCAACTAGGCAAACAAGTAGCTCAAGCAAGCGGATAGCTCAAGCACATAGGCAAGTAGCTCAAGCATACAAGCAACTAGCTCCAGTACACAAGCAACCAATTCAAGTAGACAAGCAGGTAGCTCAAGCACGCAAGCAACTACCTCAAGCATGCAAGCAACTACCTCAAGCAAGTAGGCAACCTGCTCAAACACGCAAGCAACTAGCTCAAGCGAGTAGGCAACCAGCTCAAACAAGTAGGCAACTAGCTCAAGTAGGCAAGCAAGTAGCTCAAAAACACAAGCAACCAGCTCAAACAAGTAGGCAACCAGCTCAAGCACACAAGCAACCAGCTCAAGCAAGTAGGCACATAGCTCAAGTAGACAAGCAGGTAGCTCAAACACAAAAGTAGCTCAAGCAAGTAGGCAACTAGCTCAAGTAGGCAAGCAGGTAGCTCAAGCATGCAAACAACTAGCTCAATCAAGCAGCCAGCCAGCTCAAGTAGACAAGCAGGTAGCTCAAATACGCACGCACAGGATGGCAAGAAAGATGTTTTGATAACACTGTCATGTCCCTTACCCAGTTTGCCCAAAATTTCACTTGTTGATTAGGTTTAGGGTTTCTTCTTTCCAAATGAATGTTCTTTTTAATGAAGTAATCTTGGTTTCAAATCTGCATTCACCATATTAACAACATTTCCACATACACATATTTGTTAGCTTTAATATCTAGATATCCAAAATATAAGCATAATCATAAATGCAATTTAACAAGCAAGAGGAGTGCCATGGGTGGATCCGCCCTGAAGCCTTCTTGTTTGGCATGGGAGGTTGTTCACCACAATCCTCCTTTCCCAACAGCTTACTCCCTGCATTCTCCACACATGGCAGTACCTCGAAATACAATGGCCCTATTAGGAGAGGAGGGGAAACCTTAAGTACCAAGGGCCAAAGGCCTACCACCCCCCTAAGTAACAGAATTGTTACATCCCGAATTATGAGGTTACTATTTACTAGTGATATAAAAGGTAGAAATGAATGTGATGTGAAATATGGAGATGCTTGCACCTTGTTATCAATATGTATGTTAGCTCATTTGACATTGTTTCATTTGATGATTGATGTAATTCATGGTAAATGTTGCATATATGTGAATATCAGGATAATGAATCTTGCTTTAAGCTTGATATGTTTGTATAAGTATTGCAAATGTTATGAACAAGTAACTGCCGTGGTTTTGTGGCAATGGATGCAGGAACAGGAACTATTTCTCCAAGTGGAGGGGAGACATCACTCGGGAGAGGGGCTTGGTCGAGTAACCGGTAAAGTTGATCAAGTTCAGCATACACACACTTCACTAAGGGTTTTGGGAACTGAGTCAGTTTGAGCGGTCTTAATAAGTCATCCTTAGGCTTAGGAGTTTTGGATTACTTCCTTATGCTTTGTGAGTGGTGTTACTTGCTGACTGACTAACTGTTCTCTGAACCTGGAATGTGAAATGTGAACTGATGAGTATGGTATAGATATATTTAAGTGTAAATATGGATATGTTTATAAATATATTTAATAGTATATTTAATATAAACATTATTATAGTTTTACCAATAATAAAATATATTGATATATCTATAGTAATATTTAAATATTACATAGATATATACATATATTTAAATAAAGGTAAAATAAAACTATAATAGTTTATATTTAATATAATACAAAAAGTATATATAACATTTTAATTTATAATTTAAAATAACTTTGCCTTGGAAATAATTAAAATTGACTTGTATAGTCATTTGGCAATAAAATGCATTCACCATAAGTAGTAAAAGTATTTTTGATTTCCATAGACTATTGGAAAAATACGTTGAAAGTATTATGAGAATTTAAATGGGAAAGCTAGTCTTTTAAAAGATTTAAAACAAATGCATTTTAAAAACCTTGGCTAAAGTGAAAAACGCGGATTCCTTATGCTGTAAATCGCGGACCGTGGAGAATGGCGGAAATGGTGAATAAATAAATGGAGAATCTCGCGCAGCTGTGTACGCCAGGAGACTAGGTCGCACTTGCATCCACCATTTGCGAATACGTGAAAAGGCCCGAAGCCTAGGGTAGATGAAACACATTCCTTCATTGACGTTTTCCTGCAATAAGTTAAGTCGCCATTTTTGGACGCCCTGGCTGTAGGTGGCTATCATTCGAATTTTGCCATGTGAGAGTTGAAACCTTCTTCCTGGGAAAGGTCGAATCATCTCTAAATTTTGCTGAGTAAGTATCAAATAGCTGCCACATTTCATTTTGAATTATTCAAAAGATAGTTCTGTCATTTTACATACCCTCAATGGTGGAGTTTGTTGCAATTTCGGGTCTATAAATAGATTGCAGCCATTCTTTGTTTGGTATCAATTGAGCAATCCGAGTTTAGCATTTTTCATTGAGCTTCCATATCCATTTCTCTGTTTTAAGTTGTGAGTGAAGTCATTGTGAGCTATAGCTGAGTAAGAAATTACTAGTGGAATCATATTTGAGAAAGCAGACTTAGGTTGTTCATTTTAGAGTGAAGTACTATCATTGAGAAGCCATTTTTCAGTGTGAAGTCTCTGTAATTCTGGAAGCTTGTTTGAAAGAGGGACTGGAAGAACAATTCTAGAAGGAGAAGCTTAAAATCAGGCATGAATCCTCTTTAGTTTGTAACTTTTATTTGAGTGCTGGTTTCTTTTGTCTTGTGTTTAATGTTTTCCATAAGTTCTAATAGGATAGAACTATTATGATGAGCATCTACAAGCAATGCATAATAGGGAAATTTGTGTAAGGGAAACAATTAAAAAGGGAAGGGGTGAAAAAGGGTTTTATGTGAAAGAACTTCAGGGGATAGTTTACTTATTTTTCATAAAAGAGAAAAAGATAAAAAGGAAGGATTTATATGCTTTTTATATTGCATGTTGTGTATGATCTTCGTATATGGAGAATAAGGGTAAACTAGTTACTATGTTCTAGGAACGAAATAAGGACAGTAGTCAAGTATATTCAAGCAGCTTAGAGTTTTAGATTAACTGAGATAGGCTAAGGAACTCCTAGGATAAAGATTTCCGAAACAGAAGAGAAAGAATGAATTACTTGTCAAACTGGATTATTTCTAGTAAGTTAGAATGTCGTAGGTTGGTCTGGGATAATTGATAATCCAGCGAAGGACTTGAACCTATATTTGTTGTCTTGGATTAGATTGAAGTAGGATAGTCTGGGATGATTGACAATCCAGTGAAGGACTTAGCCTACGCGTAGTGTAAGATAGCCTTAAGTCAAATCGGCCCTGAGTAGTGTATATGATAGATGACCTTCATTCGAAGTACTGAATGAGAATACTTTGGCCAAAGTAGTGGAAAGGTACGACATCCACTTAGATGTGAGATCGTCAAGACTACACTGTCAGTTCATTGTGATCCATCATGCTAGTTCGGGATTGTGAAATAGCAAGTTCTAGATGTATAAGACACAACACTATGCTCAGTTGGGTTGTCGCAGCCGGTTACTTTACCAATCTCTTCGTTCGAAGGGAGGGCCATCTATCGAAAGATAGATGTGCGGGGGACCGCATTAACAGTCCGTGGTTGGCGGAAAAACGCCTGAGTGATGTTTCTCCTCCACAGCAGGCGACAGATACACCAACATTTGAAAGGAAGGGAACCTGGACCATCTTACTACTATTTATGCAAAAGCTTATGAGCTATGTATGTAATTGTTTTACTTTTGTACTTTGATTTATATTTACAATGAAAATGGAATTCATGTGGAAATATATATATTGTAACTTGCATGTATTTTTCAATAAAGAAAGGAAGAATTTTATTGCAATGTCTTTGTTACTTGTTACATTTATATGTTTGAAGTGAAATCCTAGAAAAAATTTAATTACCCAAGGATGGGGTCGTTACAAGAATGCTGAGGTGGGACCCACACCCTTCATGACCAATCCCTTGCTTGAGCCTACGGGCCTGAGGGTGGGGTTTTCAGGCAATCCACTTGGTGAATGCATCCCCCATCTTAATAGGGTAACAGTCACAGAGAAAAGAATCTTTGGACAGTCACTTGTGCATTTACTATTGAATTATCTATATGCTTGTATCATGTT
Organism: Sequoiadendron giganteum; assembly: GCA_007115665.2. Lineage (NCBI taxonomy): Eukaryota > Viridiplantae > Streptophyta > Pinopsida > Cupressales > Cupressaceae > Sequoiadendron > Sequoiadendron giganteum. The sequence continues at coordinate 400,846,804 of CM021108.1, forward strand.
TGAGAGTATTATATGGATGCATGAAAATGTAACATAATGCAAAAAAGTACATGGATCTATATTACTGCAACAATGCCAATTCACATCATATTTAGTTTGTCTATGATCAATGATACTATCCAATGTAATATTAACAATGATGAAAACTAAATGCCGCTATATCATACCCTTTAGTCTCATTCATGATCATCATAAGGCTAAAAGAACCATCATCAATTCATAAAACTATTATAATATTGATAACATCAAAGGAAAACATTGCACCAATAATCAAATGAGCAATATTAGTTTCTTATATTCAAAATATACTAAATATTATTGATAAGTGAGTACATCACCTAAGTTGTTATATCTCCCCATGTTTCCTTACTTGCCTCCTTCAACCTTATACTAAATTGATCATAGTATGAGGACCATCCATAAATATACATAATCTACATATGTTTATATTAAAGAGTCATCATTACTTATAAGTATCATTATTGCATAATCCTATATATATTTTTTTACTTATTTCCATTGGTATTCATATACATATATATTTATGTAGTTATTCTTTCCTTATATATATTCTTTATTCATTGCATATTATTCATTATAAAATTTATCTATATCTATGCATATATACTTGTATGCCTATAAAATAATATATATATATATTAAATGGTTTTATATTCCAATACATAACAATCGTGTTGCTGCTATTTTGAATTGCAGATCATATTTCTCCATCCATTTTTCTCTTCCTTATTTTCCTTCCTTCTATTTATACCATTCAAGGTAGGTGACTCATGGGGGGAATGTATTGTTTGGTGAAAGAGGTGACTTTTCATAAAATATATCCCTTTGTTAGATTTAATTGCTGCTTTTAAAGGCTTATTATCACAATAATATCTATTTTTGAAAATAACATATTATTACTAATAATTATGATATTTCAAATTATATATTTATTTTATTATTTTATTTTGATGTTTTATTGAACATATTTTAACATTAAAGTATAATAATAAAACCAATTTGCTAATATCTTATTATTATTTTATTCTAATGTATGACAATCTTTGATGTATAATGATTATAATATTTATTTATTATTATTATTGATATTAAGTTATTTAATACTAGAATGTAATAACAATAATTTGCCTATATATTATTATTATATTTGTTATTTCATGTTTATATATTTTTATATTGATATGGTACACATTTATTTTATATTTAATATTAATATTGCTATTTATTTTATTTAGTAATTTATTTGTATTTTAACACTTGGTCTTTATGGTATTGCTATTTCGGCAACATGACTGTTTCCTTCCAAACATGGGAGTAGCCATGATGGACATCATGTTCAGAGACTCCATGACGACATCATGTTGAGAGACTCCATGATGAACTCTTGTACATCTCTAAGATTGAGATGTGTTTTACACAAATGGGGGTAGCCATTGTGGGCATCATGTTGAGAGACTCCATGACGAGGATATCTAGAAAATATCTCCCTAGCTAAGAGGGAGTGTTAGTGTTTGGTAGCTTTGGGAGATATTTTGCCTTAATAAGATGATTTCCAAGGTAGGTCGGCCTTGATGTGCAAAAAAAATATTTAAATAATAAATAACAAAGGCAGGTCAGCCTTCCTTATGTTTTCAAATAAAATATTTCTTCTAGGGCCGACCTAGAGAGTAGGCCGCCCTAGTCATGTATATATGCAAGGTGTTGCTTGCTCATTTGAAAATAAATTCATCATCTCAATTCAAGTTCACATTTCCAGCAAAAGTTCGCCCTCTAGCAGCAAGTCACCATTCTTATAGCAGCAGATCAGATTTCTTGTGAAGCACATTTTTGTGTATTCTTGCACCAAGAAGAGGCATCTTTATTTATTGTATTGACTTTGTGATTGGTCTAATTTGTAAGCAGATTTCTGCTCTTATTCTTGCAATATATAAGTGATATATTTTGCTAGGTTTTTTCTCCCTTGAGGAGGGTTTTCCCAGGGTAATTTGTTGTGTTCATTGTTTCGTGTGTTGTATTTCTGCTTATTTACATTTATGGTCTAAAACTAACACCTTCTTGGCATAGTATGGATCAAAAACATTTTTTCTTGGAGTGTGTCCCCATTTTAGCCACACGCTCTTTGTGGTTGTTAGCCTATTTCCGAAGGCCTGTAGGCTAGTCAGAAATGCAAATTAGGGTTTCCTACTTTGTAGGAGGTTTCAGATGAACTTTTGAAGGTTTGCATGTGTGAGTTTTTGATGTATGTCTAATGGAGCTTTCTAGGTTTTTCGAGAGTGTTAGGAAGAGGTAACATGCATGTCAAGGAAAATGACATGCATTTTTGGTAGGTACTTTGCATGCAGGAAAGGTTTATGAGTTTTTTTGGGTTTTCAGAGAGCTTTAGAATGGTGTAACATGCATCTCCATCTGATAACCTTTGTCGGCACTTACTATTTTTAGTAAGTCATGACGGTTGCCTAGTTTATGGTAAAAATGAGTTTGGAAAACTTCACTATTTTTAGTAAGTTCTATTTTTGGCAGTGCTATCTGATGGGGGCAAATTGTGTCTTTATTTTACCTCTTCATTTGCTTTTTAACCCTTGTTGTTTTCCTAGTATTCCTGTAGTTCATGTCAATTTTCATTAATGAATTGGAGATATTCTATGAAATAGGAGGAAAGGTAAAAACTAGTGAAAAATACCAATTCATTTGACTATTACTAACTATCTTTGTGATTTTGGTAATAAGAAATATCTAAGTGGTTGACATCAAGGCATGAAGGGCGTCGGTGGATGGAAGACTAGGCCTGTTGGAGTCATTTTGTCACTTTAGCCATATTTATGCCAAGATTAGCAAATTTGTTTTGAGTTGTTATGTTGTTTTAAGATACTGTCAAAAGACTTTAAGTTGTTTTTTATTGTCTTTCGAGACTGTTGGTTGTAAGCCACAAACAACCAAAATGTTTATTCGCTTTCATCTGCAAGACTATTATGTGTATAGACAGCTGCGATATATATGTGTATATATGTTTGTATGCCGAAGAATCAGATAGATGGATATAATAGAAATCATATACGGGCGTTAAAATTCTATTCATAATCTGTTGTTGCAATTCAAATGAATGATAGTTAGTGTAGACTAATTTTGTGTTTGTGAGCTTCATCACTCAATAGCCGGTGAAGGCAGGGCCCACTTCCTTGATTATTGGTGATCTTTCCATTAGATATCCGAGTGTGGTAATGTATGTGTGATTTCATAATTATTTGATTAGTTTCATATTGATTATTTTGTTAAGTATCAGATTCTTATCCGCATGGTTAATCTTTATGAATGTGTTTAATCTCTACTAGTTTGTTCAACACTTATCAGTGTGTATAATCTACCTATCAAATATTATCAGTATTGTTAAGAATAGCTAGAAGCCGATTAGTAAGATCATTGTGAGTTGACGAATTGAATAGTTAATTAATGTTGAAACCATATCTACATTTCGTAGTATAACTTCGATTCTGTTTATTTTATTTTAAGAAAGACTTTTTTTCTATTGTATAGACATTTTCGATTCTGTTTTGTTGTGTGCCAGTAATCAGTTTTCTGCTGCAAAATCAATTCTTCATGGGTTCTTGTCACACTATTTTCTGCTGCAGAATCAGTTCTTCACGGGTTCCTATCACACATGTGACAGGAAGTCTGCAAATCAAAATTTTGTTCGAATACAAATTATATTAGTTTGCATCCATCAACCCTTAGTTGATTCATTGCAGCCCTTCGGCATACTGCCACAACACGGTTCAAAAGCCTACGTTCCCGGATAGACACTTTAGGATGAACTGAGGAAGCCATTTCTAAGAATTAATTCAGATCCATTACAAGAACAATTTGAAACCATAGTTTTGTCCAATCACTATCTTTGGCTGTAGCATCAACAGTCAGTTCAGTTTCCATTTCGAGCAGTGCAGTTTGGAACATATTTGGCTTTCAACATTCTAAAGCTCATTTTGGTAAAATGATTTATTTAAGTCATTTAATTATTATAATGTGATTTTCACCCCTTGGCCTAACACAATGACTTAATGTCATTTTAAAAATGGGGACTATGAGGGTGGACGCCTCATTAAGAGGTATTTTTAATATTTCAAATGTTAATTATCTCCTCTTGTGCCTTGGATGCCAAAATGGTGGAGGATTAAGTGATTTAAAAATTAAATTATTTCAAAAAGAGTTGGGCATCCCTTTTTGAGGGAAAGGGAGGAAGCCGAAGAGTCACATCAAGTTCTTTTTAAGAAGGCCTTTGCCCATTCATTTGGTATCCAATTGCTTATCATATTGAATTCTTGCTGAATTAATTTTAGGCTTATGGCTTCGAGGAATTCATATCTCCTAGCATGGATTCAGTTTCGTGTTTGAAACATAACACCTAGTTGGATATGAGACTAATTGTCACTTAGAGATTGCAGATTGAGCATCATGGTTGAAGTTTTTGGTGATTTTGCTTGTCTACAGGTTGCTGGTTTGTTTATGGCTGAAGCATGTTTTCATTTGCAGATCATTGTGTGAACCTTATTTCATTCTGGGTGTTTGTACAATGAACAATCCATTCCTATGCTCTTGGCGCCTCATCTTGCAAATTTCCAACATTTACCATTGAGTGGTTGATTTTTGAGACAAGTTCGACCTACCCCATAGGGCGTACCTTGCCCTTGCTATCTTGGTTTCCATACTAGGCCATTTTTGGTGACGTTTGTGCCTTGTTCATGGTTGGTTCTTGGTCACCTAGCATTAGGGAAGGTGTGCTTTCAGTTTTATTTGATTATTGAAGTGTGGTAGAAGTTTTGAGCATTTCGGAGTCATCATAGTTACTAGTCTGAGTATATAGATTTCTGGTTTTTATATCAGACCTGGTTATTACCATTTTATGATATATTTCCTTGGCATTTCTATTCACATTTGTAATTGGAGATATAGTGTGATCATTGCATTGAATTTGGAGCAGATTCTATTGAAAAATCATTGTAATAAGCACATTGTAATAGCTGGTTTCAATAGTACTGAATCAACCTTTCTATCTTCAGCACATTTCATTTTGTATTTCATACTCCTGTTGAATAAGTAGTCAAGTTTCCTTTGTTTCAGTTTGTAGGCTCCCACTGAATAAGTGGTTGAGCGTTAAGTTTCAACAATTTGTAATAATCTCCCCCCGGTAAAGAAGTTGCAATGTGGACTCATGGTCGGCTAGCCGCCTACAACAATTGTTTTTTCATTTCCAGCTATTTGCTAATGATCCCCGGCACCATATGCTATCACCTCGCCCACATTGGGATCATGGTGAACATTCTTGGTGAGGGTTACTATTCAGGTGGTTATCTTTGGTGCTAATGCTGATTTGTTACATCCCAAATTGTGAGGTTACTATTTACTGGTGATATAAAAGGTAGAAATGAATATAATGTGAAATCTGGAGATGCTTGTACCTTGTTATCAATGTGTATGTTAGCTCATTTGACGTTGTTTCATTTGATGTTATTTCAATTGATGTAATTCAAGGTGAAATACTGCATATATGTGAATAGGAAGATAATGAATCTTGCTTTTTAAATTTGATATATTTGTATAAGTACTGCAAATGTTATGAACAAGTAACTGTCCTGGTTTTGTGGCAATGGATGCAGGAACAAGAACCATTCCTCCAGGCGCAGGGGAAACATCACTCGGGAGAGGAGCTTGGTCGGGTAACCAGTAAAGTAAACTATTTGAGCATACACACACTCACCTTAGACTGAGTAAACCAAGTCAGTTTTGTATGAGTATAGGGTAAGTCATCCATAGCTTGTATGTCTTGCAAGTAGAGGTCTTGACTGCTTCTGTGTGTAAAGTTTATCCTTGTGCTTGATTGTGAGATTATGATCATCATGGTGGTATCATTTTTGGATGTGAACGTCGGAAGTATGCATATAAACACATGTATAGTATATATGCGTATCCGTAAGTATAGACATATTGACACAGACGTAAGTGGCGAATGGACTTGTCATACGGATGTGTCGATATGGTGTACGTACATATACGTGTACATAGAGGATTATACTATGGTATATATATGTTTATAAACATACATCTGATAATGTGGAAATATTAAATATTTGCCCTGGAATTTATATATACACATATACATAGATATATATATATTGAAAGTATGCTGACTGGCTCGCAGTATATATATATATATATAATTGACAATTAAATATGTATATGTATATATATTTATATTTATTAAATATAAATATATTTATATATGTAATTATATATAATATTATTATAGTTATATTAAAATATATATGTATATTAAATACTCGGGTATTTAAATATTTATATGTTTAATATTTAAAAGAACTATAATAATAATATTATATAATAAAATATATACATGTATTTAGCTAAATATTTTAAAATTCTCAAGTGTAAAATTAAAAGATTTAAATCTTTTAATTAGAGTAAATATTATAAAGCAAACTTTGGAGAAATATTATAATATAATATATATATATATATATTAAATAAAAGAAATTTATTGGAAAATAGAGGACTTAGCATTATTAAGTCATTTGGTAAATATCGATTATATTCACCATGGAAAATAAACTATGAAATTCCTTCGAAATAATTAAGTATTTTATTCACCGTAAAAAGCTGGGAATAATATGCCAAACTTCAAATATTTCATATGGCAATATAGTTAAACTTTTCAATGGGAAATAATGCGCTGCTACATACGCGCGCAAGAGACCTGTTCGCGAAAATGCAAGGGACACGATTCTTAAAATGTTTGGAAGAGCCTAAAACAAGGGCCAGGTGGGACGCCATTAAGCTGGGAGATTTTCCCACTATGATAAACCCGCCAGTTTAGACGCCATTGCTGTAGGATGCCTGTAGGTATCAATCGAACCATTTTTATCATGTGTTATTTGAATCATTCTTCACTGAGAAGGGTCGACTCATCTTTTAAAATGCTTAGTAAGGTTCTAAACTGCTGCCACCATGAGTTTGACATTTTCAAATGGATAGAGGTGTTGATTCTCATGCCAAATCTGTAGGATGGCATGAGAATCCGAACTCTATAAATTGAGCTCACTTCCTTGTCAATTTTACCAATTCACAATTTGCTTTCATCAATTTCGAATTTGCTTTCTACAATTCATAATCAGCCATCGTAATTTTGTGCAAGCCTTGAGTTTGTCATTTGCTGCATATATGTATGTACGCGCCTGTTGTAGAATCCATTGTGAGAAAAACAATAACCAGCATTACTAGTAATTGAAATCTAGTCATTTTGAACTTCAGCTAGGTGTTAGCATCTGAAAAGAACAATTAGGAGAGAGAGATTATTTAAAGGAAAGGAACAAAGGAACTGTCACCAGTTGAATCAGAAGCATTCAAAGGAAACAAGAAGGCCAGCTTAAGGAAACGGGCATGAGAAATACAATCTTTAAATATCTTTGTTTTAAAAGTAGAAGAAACCATATGATTGTTTTATGCATTAAACTGTATTATAGCATAGGTGGAACAATCTAGTGAAAAGATAAATTATGTTTTATGTTTGTAATTGCATTGACTAAAGGAAATGGCTTGTCTGCAAAATAAATATAAGGGAAAGGGAAACTGTTATCTTTACATTACTTAAGAAAGGGATTTTTAAGTATAAGGGAATGTGTTTAAAGATGGATTGCATTTTGTATGTATGTAGCCTATACCGTATGATCTCCTTACATGGAGAATACGAGGAAAACTAGCTATTTATTACTAGGACCAGGATGAAACCAGTACCAAGGTTAGTCTAAAGCTTAAGGTTAGTAGGTTAACTGTGATAAGCTAAGTACTCTGTGGATAAAGATTTCCGGAATAGGAGTTACCTGAGGGACACTTGTTGACTGCATTTCATTTCCTAATTAGGTAGGTTGTTGTAGGGGGTCTGGGGTGATTGACTACCCATGGTAAGGACTTAGCCTACGCGTAGGATAAGATAACCTCAAGTCAAACTGAACCCGACATAGTGCGTGTGATAGATGACCGTCAGTTTAATACTGTTGAAACACTTTGGCCAAAGTAGTGTGGTACACCTACGTCCACTTAGACTGTGAGACGACTACACTGTCAGTTCACTGTTGTCCAAATTGCAAACTAGATTGAGATTGTGGGATTACTAGGATTTGGTTATGTAGGACACAACACTATGCTCAGTTGGTTAAAACAGAACCGATTACCCAACCAATCTCTTTGTAGAAGGGAGGGTCGTTTATTTAACAGTAAACATGCGGGGGACCACAATATAAGTCCGTGGTTGGCGGAAAAGCACCCGAGTGATGTTTCTACTCCACAGTAGACTTCTGAAGTACTAAGGTTTGAAAGGGAAGATCCTGGACCGTCTTATTCCTATTTGTTCAAAATCTTCCGAGCTATGTTTTATACTTGTATGTATTCTTACTCTGTTATTTACTTGGAAAGGAAAGTAATGATGTATTGTTTTGTGGTGAAAATTTCAAAAAATTATAAGGGGGATATTATATCTACCAACTATGCTATTGAGCATTGTTTTCGGTATCAATATACTATGCTCTAAATTGAAATGTGTGACCAAAGAAAGTCCTCAAAAGAAGCAAAACAAGCGGCTTTGATTATATATAACCTGTGGCAAGCATTGGAGGAACAAAGGAGACAATTTTAAGGGTAGTTTTCCCAATAAACCCAACTTACAAAGGCTCAAAAGGTTGAGTTGGAAATAGCTGAAGGGGAGGTATTGAAATTACAGTGGTATATGAGCAAGCCTAGAAGAACCTTATGGATGTGACCCACATGGTCAAGAGCTCCAATGAGCACAAGGTCATAGAAACCTATCACTTGAAGCAACACACTAACGAAGTGTACAAACTCCGGGCTGCAATACGACAAGTACAAACTATTGGCACAGCCTCTTTCATTTCAGCGAGTGTTGATGTACCTCCAAGGATGTCTCTTTCACTAGATATTTCATAATATGACTAATTTGTAGTTTGTTTGTCAACTAGGAATTCGGCCTTTTTTCTTTGAGGGGTTGTAATGTCCCGAAGTAAAACAATTTCTCATTTATTAAAATGCATCAACACAGCAAATCTAAGACAAAATAATATGTTCCAAACCCTCACTAGATCACTTTCTAAAATGTCTTTAAATATCCACAAAGATTTTTCAAAAACAATTCCACAAACTATGCACCTAATTTTGACAATTTTGCATTAAACAGCTAGAAACTACTTTTATATTGAAAATCTGATTTTTTACATAAAATATGTTGTAACAACAGAAAATGCTACAACTGCAACAATAGAAAAGAATGTTGGAAACACACTTACAAACCCTCACTCCAAAGACTACATAAACACATTGAATCTTCAATATTTTGCTCCAAACTAAAATAAAATGTTTCCAACTCCTGGAGCTGTGAAATATGCCTACCAATTTTTTCCTTGATTTCAATATCAATTCAAATGCAACACGCACCCGTTAAGGTTAGCTCCAAAACCAAAACGATGCGGAATAGTAACTCTAACCAAGAATGCGCCCTAAGACCCGATGAGGGAGGAGGGGCAGGCATATGGTCAGAGGATCCCTAGGAGCTGAGTAACTCAATAACTGAAACAGATTACAATTGAAAGTGAAAAGATAGATCTCAACGCCAAGAATGCACACTCAATCCCAAGGAAGGAGAGGTGTTGTCATATGGTGGAGAAAACTAAGCAATTACTGAAATGAAGTTACAATTGAATGGAGCTAGGTGGTGAACCAGCCATGAAAAGATGAAATGTGCTAGCCAATTTTTTCAAAAAAAATTAACACATTAATTTCACCCGTTAACATTAGTGAAACCATAAACCAACTAAATGGAACCCCTTCTCATTCCGATAAACCCAGATCCCAGTATGGGCAAGGTGAGAGCATACTCGAAAGGGGATTGTTAGCATAAAATCAGAACTGCAGGAAAGTCCAATGAGAGGAAATAACAATCAACTCAACCACTTATTCAGCGGGAGGACTGGAATTGAAATTACAACGTTGAAAGTAAATATGCAACTCGACCACTTATTCAACGGGAGTGTATTGACGGCTCAATCGATCAGCAATATGAGAAATGCAACTCAACCATTTTTCAGCAGGAGTGAATTACAAAGTACTGAAAGTAAATGTTTGGGTGGCTAGCCGACCCCTTCCAATTTTCAACAGGTGGTACAAGAAAGTAAATACTGAAAAGTAAATAGACGGCCAGGCCAGTCTCTTCCACTAAAGTGGGGATACAAAATGTAAAGTGTAGAAAGTAAAGAGTTGATCAGTTCTACTGATTCAGCATTACAATATGATGAACAATCTGCAAATACAATGAGATATAGATAACCAATGAACTCCAAAATGTTAGGAAATGAACTCCAAACAAGTACAAGCTATCCAACATATGAAATATAGTTAAACGGACTGAAATATCAGGTCTGATATAAAAATTGCAGCAATCAGAAATTCATACCAACAAGCCCTAGAATCACCAAAATGCTCATAACTTCGTCAAAACACCTCCGAATGACGTCAAACCAAGTGCAAATGAAGCATAAGAGAAGGGCGACCAAGATAGAATTGAGAGACTGCAACAAACTGGAGTTATTTATCTTTCTAAAACTTTCCAGCACTTCCCAGGCAAAAGTATGACTTGGGAGAAGTCGACCAGCAAGATAAAAACCAAGAGCCCACCAAGAATTCTGAAACTTTGCAAGAAGAGGCACCCAAGGTAGACTAAAGCATAGGGTCAATACACAGAATCAACAAAAGATCGAGTGTGAAGCAACAAGTAAAAATGTCCTTCAGCCAAGCACCGAATCAGCAACTCCAAAATATGAAATATCACTCGAAAACCAACTTGAAGTTCAATCTACAACCTCTGGATTGAAGAAGCAGTCTCAACAGCTAGGTACTATCTCTCAAGTATGAAACTGATAAGCTAGGAGGTATGCATTCCTCGAAGCAATATGTTTGAAACCATTTCAGTAGCATTTCGTTAAGATAAACAATAGATAACTCCAAATGAAGGCCAAGTCTCATATTTATAACTTCTTCCCAAATATGAATTCCTTTTCCCTCCAATTAGGGCACCCAAGGTGAAATCCACATTTACCTTCAATAAACTGTAATTTGTATTTCATTACCTCCTTCACGTAGGCGTCCAAAACCATATGAGGAAAATACTTTATAATTATCCAAATATCTTCTCCAAAGCGTCCCTTTTTCATGAAGGCAATATACTTTATAAAATGCAAATAAAGTATAATATTGGCATCCCGTAAGTTAAGTGAAAATAAACATTATAAATCACTTAAATAATTTCCTTTATGAAGTCGTCCATTATTGCAAAGGAATTATTTTCACTTAAAACATTATCTCCTCAAATATTTAACTTGCCAAATTAAATACCTCAAAAGCTGGAGACCAAACAGAATATACTGCCCTGCCAGATATAGCCATAGTATCAAACTGTTGAACACCTGCCAAAAATAGCCTTTGCATTGAACTGGTGAACTGTTGCTAAAAATAGCATTGCCAAAAATAGCACCAAACTACTCAAACCGACCTGCCAGATATAGCCACAAAACTGAATTGCAAAAACCCTACTAAAAATAGAACTTACTAAACATAGCATACTGCTAAAAATAGTAAGTTGTTCCAAACTCATTTTAACCACAATCTGAGCAGCCGTCGTACTTACTAAAAATAGTAAGTACAAAAAGTTCTCTCATTCAGTTGCATGTCACACCACTGCGTAGCTCTTTGAAAACCCACAAGGAATCCAGAATCGGAATTGTAAAACTCCAACATGCAAACCTCCAAAACAACCAACGAACAGCCAAAATTGCAAGTCAACATCTCGTCATGCATGTTACCACATCTCGAAGCTCTCCATAAACCCATAAAGCTCCACTAGACATGCATCAGAAAATTTTGCATGCAAGCCTTCATAACCTCCTCTAAAATGGAAACCCTAATTTTGCCACTGACTAGCCTACGAGCATTTGAGAATAGGCTATCAATCACTGGAAAGTGTAGTGCTAAAAATGGAGACATTACAAAAGATTCTGCACTTCCACTAATTCAGTGGGGGGAAGAAATTACAAAACAAACTAATTCATCTGCTGCAACAGGCATCCACTCGTAAGTGAGAATTCACCACTTTTCAATGCATACAAAATGAGAGAAATAAACTGAGTTTTTTTTCCACACTGCCGGTAAACCATCCAGGGGTTACATATGTGTGAAATTATGCACAAGTAAAGCAGTAAAGAATGACTGAAACAATACTACTGTTAACAGTCTTACAATGTAAGAAACTACTGCAAATTACAAGTGATTACAATAGGATTCAAAGCACAATTGATAGAAGATGATCACTCTTAATGATACCCTTCTTAATTATTGAAAACCCAACCAAAATCTGAACTTAAAGCAATCTGATTTCTCAAACCAGCAAACGGAAAATAATCAACCAGCAAACAGAAGATGAATCAAATGCTCAAAACTCTGAAAATATACCTCCAAATTGAATGAAACAAATTGCAATGACTCCCTGGAGGATAGGCGCCCAATGTGCAATGACAAAATTGCATCAAAACTCCACCAATGATTTAGCACGAACTCCAATGCCTCTTGAAATGGTACGGCTTGCTGAAAAGGGCGATTTTGCAAGATAAAATAAAATACTTCAAATTAAATTCCAGTCTTTTGTGGAAAGGGGCGCCCTTGGTCTAGAATCACAAAACGTTGATACCCAGAACAAGATTAAATTTATTCACAAAGCTGCTAACAAAATTCAACTTCAGCTGTATGAACACCAGCAACATAGAAACTGAAAATAGCATCTAAATCTTCAAAATTAAAGCTCAATGTGCACTTCTAGGTGAAGCACACTCTCAATCAACCTTCTTGGAGACCATAGTTTCAAGCTCGAAGAATGGAGTAGAATTGTTAAGCTCTCCTTTAGCCGGATTCTGGAATTAATTCAGCAACATAACTTTACAACATTTTCAAAGATGATAAATGACAGAGCAAAGGCCTTCTTTTATAAGATTTGAGGTGACCCTTCAACTTCTCCATAAAAAACTCCCTTTCTTGCTCTTGAAAATATTTTAATTTTTAAAATATTTATTCCCTCTTATTTTGGCGTCCAAACTTTAGGGAGATAATAAACTTTTAATAAAATAATAACCATCTCCAAAGTGGCGTCCCATCCTTAAAATAATTAACTGACTTTAGAAATATTAAATATTTCTTTAATGAGACGTCCTCCCTTTTATGACCACTTTTAAAAACAACACTAAGTTATTATCCTAGGCCAAGGTCATAAAATATTAAAATCATTAAATGATTTAAATAAATCATTCATTCACAAATGCACCTCAAAAAGCCAAATTAGGGAAAATTGAATTGCTCCGCTCAAAGTGAAAAGCTTACTGTGTTGCTGCCGACTGGAGTCTTGCTAAAAATAGAACTTACTAAAAATAGTAAATTCTGAAAAGTTGCTCCGCTCACTTTGCATGTCATACCATTGCAAAGCTCTCAGAAAACCCAGAAAGAATCCGCACTCTAAATCTCGAAACTCCAATGTGTTGGCTAAAAATAACAAGTTCCGAAAAAGGTTGTCTGATGGAGATGCATGTCACACCATTTCAAAGCTCTCCAAAAACCCAAAAAACATCACCAGACATGCATCAGAAACTCATACATGCAACCCTCAAAACTACTCCAGAAACCCAACAACATAGGAAACCCTAATTTTACCTCTGACAAGCCTACAGGCTTCCGGAAATAGGCTATCAGGCATTGAAGGGCAAACGGCAAAAATTGGGAAATTACAAGCTGATCTGAAATAACAAAAGGAACAACTACAAACTTCTCTATAACAGAAAAATAAGCTACAACACACATCACTAAAAAAGCCACCACTACTTTCACAAACTTCACCTGCAAACGCACCACAAAAATAACAATAATCTGCTCCAAAAAGCAAAAGGAATTCCACAATTTTTGTAGCTGATCTGGATGAGCATAAGGAGCAGCAATAAAATGATACACAGCAGCAGCAATAGCCACAAAACACCACGACAAATCTAAAATCCAAACTCCCAAGAACTGCTACCAAAACTTGCAAAACACACAATCTACAACTACCTGTAATCTGCAACTCTTGAAGCACATTCACAACCTCTCAATGAGATTGTCCTACTAAACCAAATGAGTTTGATCCTCTGATCCAAGAAACCAATGGGTTTTGATCCACTGATCTCAATCTCCAATGTGTTTTCATCCACAGAAGATTTTTGAATGAAGATAGCTTCAAACAATAAAAGAGAGATAATTTGGCCAAAAAATACCATCTATAGAAGCTTCCATCTTATATAAAAGTTGGGGCACAAATCCCAACCTCTCAATAGGCCAAAATAAATGTTATTTTAATATATTTTCAAATATTTCCTCTCAAAATAGGCCCCATAAAGAGTTGGCATAATCACTGCAAGATTCCTAGCTAAAAAAAAGCAATAACTTCCCCTCTGACAACCTGCCATAAAATCTATCATAATTGTCATAGAATCTTCTAAACTTAGGTGCAACACTATCTTGGAAGTTACTAATTGCACCATAAGAAACTCCAGGCTCCATTTTGGTTTGCCAACACAAAAAAATAATTAAATATATTTAATATTTAATCTAGCCCCAATTAATAATCTCTAAAAGTATAAAATATAATGGGTCCAAGAAGTAAATATTAAAAAAATTACTTTATAACTCCTGCCTTTGTCCATAGAAAATATTTGAATGAGCATTTTCTCCATAAAATTAAATTAATTAAAATCGGGACATGACAGAGGGATGATATAGTTGGCATAATTAGAACTTGTAATGTTTTGTTAATACTTGTACATCCAACGTGTATTGTTAATTCCTTGTTAGCTTTGGGTAATTGTTAATAAATAGTTATGCAATTACCAATGATTGTGGTCTAACTGACAACTGTTGGGCCCTCTAAATATAACTGTTGTAGTTAGGGAAGGGGGTCAGATTGGTGAATAGTCCTCCTTGTTCTACATTCATGTAATTAAGAACTTCCCTCAATAAAGCATTTACTATGTTATTCTTGTATTATCAATCCAGTATGTACTATCCTTTATTTGTATATTGTTGTAATTAATAGTGTAACTAGAAAGCAGTAAACAACCTCCATTACATTATATTCAAATAAGTACATGACCATATATTCAAGATTTTGATATGCATCAAGCAAAAGATCATTGTATTTGATTGTACTTTTAATAACAAAGAAAGATCATTCATGGAGGGCTTTTATTGTAATTGCACTAAATTATAAATCAACATATTTCCAATCAATGCTCCTAAGTGTTTACCTGAGAATCACGTACAAGACCATGAAGATACACGTATGAAAATGGTGGTCTACCAGTGAATTCAATACCCATCATAACCATTCTTGCCACCCAGAAAAATAGAATATCATGCCTGCTCAAATCATTAATTAAAAAATCAAAAAATTTGATCAATTCTATTTCAAAACTAAACTGAACACTTGATTCAAAAATTCTGACTTGGCAATTGCAGACTAGATGGTCCATAGAACATTTCAAAAACCTAATTTACCCCCATTAAGTTTAATAAATAAGAAGTCAATCTTAAAGATCAATCAAAAACCTTTCTAATGGGAAAGTGTTCAGCACACTCATATCATTTTAATCTGGGAATGTTAGTTTTGACAATATGTGCGCAAAATATATGCAAGACCACAAATTTTCATTAGGCTGGGCAGATCTTATTAGCTGGGTATTTTTAATAGGGTAGAAGAAAATAAAAAGATCAGAAGAATAGCCAGCTCTAATTGCAAACAGTATAATAAATCACTTCAAATTACAATTGAAATGCTAAATTGCAACACGAAAATTTAGATTGGAACAATAACTTCTTTGTTTTCTTTTTTCTTTTTTGTAAGGTAAATGTTGCCAGAAGGGGTAACTCCTATTCAGAATCTTTAAACAGGATGCAATATGGGTTTAGTTCCATTCCCCAAAATCAGATTGTTTCCAGCATTACAATGTAATGGCATTCATTTTATCGCCTTCCTTGATCCTTCATGAAGCCTTCCTGAACCTATGCAAATTCATCCAAAAAGTGGAATATAGCAGTAAACTAACTATGGGTCTATTTTTATTTCAGGGATAAACTTTTGTAAACCTAGGGTCCCTTATTTAGTGTGTTGATATAGACATAATATCCTCGTAGATATCGGCTTTCTTGGTGACAATTAAAATTCGGAAACTAACAGATGGGATCCGTGCCTTGGCATGCATGGTCCCTTAATGATTCCCTTTTATAGATGTCATATCTCAGATGTTTTCCACATATGCACGTCCCCTTGCTAGCTTTATGACATTATTTTGCAATATCCGATATGTATGTTCAGGCCCTTCTCATGTGTGAGAGCCAAGGTCTTGACCAGAAATTATTTGGTAGGATATCAATCTAGTGCCTTTGGTACGGAAAACCTTCAACACTCATGCCGAATACTCATTAATGAATACGCAGTTCAATTTACAAATTATACAATTGGGGGTCTAAATCCAGCAAAATAAAGAAAAGAACTCATTTTGTGAACATGGAGACACCCATCCGCCTTACTAATGAGAAGAGCCAGCTGGCCTTTTTGGGAAGAATTACAGAGCAGCAGCTTAAAATGGTGCTACAAGAAAATGATTTATTGACCAGGAAGGCAGAGTGGAACAATAACTTTAATACTCAAATATTCTTGATAATAAAACAAAATAAACAATATGAAATGATAATAAAGAAACACACAAAAAGAAAACAAACCTCAAACCAATCACCAATCCTCTCAATCAGACCTTGTCCTGATCAAACTGATGTGCAGCAAAACAAACTTATTTCTTATACTGCAACAGTCCTAATACTTCCAACAAATTATATGAAGATCGGCAGAATTTAAAGATGCTACTATAGAATTTTTGAAACAAAACACTAGTTGAATTAAAATGAAAGGATTCTGATTATGATCTCTTGAGTATTTACTTTCATCCTCTTAACTATTGCATTAAATACATACTAGAAGGGGCATTGTATTGCAACAGCAACTCAAGACAAAATGCCACCGAGTTAACAACTTATCAAAACAATATTTGTCCTTTTCTCCAACTTTAGAAAAGGCAGTTTCCTTCTTTGCACTGAACAAACATCCAGCCTAACAACCATTGTAATCTTGTGAAACAATGTAACCTCTTGCATTTCATTATGGAAACCTATTTTGGTACACTGCTTTTATAAACAAACTATAGCTTGCATAGCATACTTGTTGCATTGCAGCTTGGCATCTACCTTATGCAGCAAATTTGCCTTGTGCAGCAAGGTTGTTGCCTTGCACAACATAACCAACAATTTTCCAACAAAACATAGGCCATATTGCATTATTGTGGTAGAAACAAGATAAATATAAACTCATTGGAAAATTATTTATCACAGATACATGAACCAACACATGCCTTGGGTTACTACTTAAATCCCATATTTTTCTTCTTCTATTCCTTCAAGGCTGATGATGGCAGGTCTTACCACATTCATTAAGGGGATGACACTTGTCCAGAGCCTCAGAGACACAACTCTAGATTATTTGCAGATCTATAAAGCTTTAGACAGAAGGACATTTTCTTCATCTCTATGTATTGAAAGGAGAGGCATCCAACAGCAAGATAAAAAATAGTCAAGTCCTTAAATCACACACTTCTATGATAAATGCAATATTAGCTTACTACTACATATTATTACTTAATACGTACAATTTTGTTTTATTTGTTGATTGTGGTAGAAAGATTACAGTGCTCAAACACAAAATCTTCAAAGGCTACCCATCTGTGTTTTGTGCCAGCCCTATAGGGCTACTGATTGTGAGCATAGTTGGAGCCTCTTTAAGAGCATTCACAACAAGAAAAGGAAAAAGTTGATCCAAGAGTCCCTCAATGCCCTTGTCTTCATCCAAAAAACCATTAGCCTTCACACCAAAGGGTGGAGGGGAAGGAGTCTAATGATCATTGAATTGAAGACATTGTAAGGTCCCCTTCTTGCTAGCCACTCAAGATGTCGCTTTGCTTTTTAATTCCCAAAGTCAAATGTCGTAGTGAGGGAATCATTTATTTAATTACCTATTTATTGCCTGAGTTTCAATTAATCCTTAAAGGTGATAAAAGTAATTAATTAAATCATTTTATAAAGTGACCAAGTGAAATTTTATAAAGTCACTTATTTGTTAGTTTAAAAAGTGACTTAGTGAAATATTTGTAATATGACTTTGTAAAGTCACTTTATGTTTGAATGGGGAAAATACAAAAGAGAAAAAAAGAGAAACATTCAACACTTTTGGGAATGCATATTTTTTCACGGGCAAACTGGTCGAGGTTCCGGAGTAGGGTTTGAAGACCTTACAGTCCAGATTTGGGTGTGAAATACCATCCCCTAACTGGAATAGCTACATATTTTGGACGTAGAAGATTTTTCAAGTGCAGGTCGGTTTGGAGATATTGTGGAAATGGACTTCAAGGCTTTATTTCACATTTTCGTGATTATTGTTCACTGGACTATGCAGCTTCATAAAAATCAAGTTTGATAGTTATTACTATATTTTTGGAGGGCATGGCTTGTGAGACACCTTTGGGCACAGCATCTATAGGCAGAAGACACCACAAAGGTCGTGGGTTTTGAAGGGAAAGAGCAGAACAAGAAGAGACGTGTGCTTCCTGGGCCAGTTTGCCTCATTTTCCAGTCTTCTTTGTTTATAAAAACGTCTTTGCAACTCTTGGGAGGAGGCGTGTGAGTTCCTTTAAGCTGGGCGACCCATTCTTCAGGAGATTCGACTTAAGCAGAGAGAACATCACTGCTGGACAAGTTTGATGGTTTCTATTGTCGTCGTTTCTCATGTTCTCAAGTTGGAGTCGAATAAACCACCAGGTCCGAGCATTTTGTCTTTACCTTAACCTATGCTATATATTGCTGTAGCTGCAAATCTGAGTTAGGGAACTTGAGTCGCTGCATATTGTTTGAGTCCTTACCATAGTTTGAATGCCCAGAATTCATGCTTCTTAAAACTGTATCAGATTAAATAATATTTCGGCACATTAGTAAGTTGTCGTCAAGAGTCTTGTTCAAGGAATATTGGCACTGCTGTGAATGTATCTCAAGCTATTTCGTTTCCAGAATCTTAATTACAGTCCCTTTACACTCAGAAAATATATTGCAGTTTGCTGCTTCAGTCCCGTAGAGATTTCTGAGTTATATTTGATACATTAAATAATCAATCTGCTGTATGTGCTTTCAATCAGTTTTGCACTCAGAAATTGCATTACAGTCTGATGTAAACGTCTTTCATTTAGCTCTGAGTATTGCCAATAATTTCCACAAATAACTTTGAAGTAAGAGTGTCCTAGTTGAGCTGTCTCAGTCTTAAGTCTCTCATACCAGCATTGGAATATATCACTGATTGGAAATACAGTGGAAAATATGAAGTAATGAAGTTTGTCTTTTACCATGTATGCAATTTACTGAGTGTATCACATTTATATGAAATGATTCTATCTTGCAACAAACAAATCCATTACAAAACAGGACACACAAAAATCATACACAACCGGGCAGGGACTTTACAGTGGTATCAGAGCTAGCCTCCTGCCAGCCTGTGAGGTTAGTGAGATGTTATGAAACCAGACAATCGAGAGTATATAACAGATAGAAGAGAAAGGAGAATAGATTTTGGTCCTTTCGCTACCGATTCGTCATCCGAGCAGGAGATCATGTGTGATAGACATGACATACTAGAGGGTAGCACTCAACAGATTCTCAATGACCTAGCTAGAGGTCAACAACAAAGAATCTTGGGCATGGGGAGTTCAAAGATGAGATAGCTATACTGATTGCCTTGCACAACCAGGTTACAAGTCAAGAGGAGGCTCATATTTTCCGGCCGTGGATGTTCTATGTCATCAATTAGATTATCAATAACAAGGAACACTTTGACTGGGCTATGTTGATCAGTGAGGTTTTTCACCAACAAATCATAGGATTCCTAAAAATCCACGAGTTTCACATGGTTTCTTATCTTGTCTACTTCATTGCATTCCAAGTCAATTTTAGAACTTTGAAGACCAATGGAACTCTTGGCATTCAGCATGTGCACGAATACTTCCCACAATTGGAGTTTTCAAAGGCTGAACAGGATTTCAAACAGGTGAATGATCACTTCCTGATGAAGACAGTCAAAGACCTCGATAATGAGATGCATATCAGAATTTCAGCAAAGGCAAAACCAGCAATGGAGAGTTGAGCAAATTGGTTTATCCAGTTTTCCACTTTCACATATATTCGAGTGTATGGCTACAACGGAGAACCTTTGATGCTACCAAGATACCCTTTTGATAAGGTCTTGTTCATGGAGTTCCTGAGACAAGTGCATGAGGTTCATACTTTTCTTCACAATCGGCACAAGCAAGCATTCACCTTTCCATGTGGATTGGACATTTTCAAGTGCAAATCAGCAGTCGATTGCAAGTTGATGAGCAACGAGTTCTCAAAAACTCCATCTCAAGTATCTCAGCGAGAAGCGCTCCTATGATCCTTTGGGTCACTATGCAGCTCGGTTGGAGCGAAGTCACTCCCACAGGCCGGCACTTGAAGACCTTTGGGTCAATTGCGAAGATGAATTTGAAGTTCGCAGGCGTCACTATTGTAGACTAACTCTTCCTCAACTTGTTGATTTCTTATTAGAGGACGTTGAATGTTTGTCAAATGATGACAGAGAGGTGTTACTTAGCACATTCGTCAAGGATCAAGTTGCTCGCCAACTGCTTCGCCAATCGGATTGGCCCGCCAGAGAGTGTACTTCAGTTCGAGACCTGTCAAGAGGAGTTATCAAGACTAGCATGTACTCCTTGGACAGGAAGAGAAGGCGAAAGGAAGTTCCAGTAACAGAGCTGCAAGTAGAGTTTTCTTCACTATCTTCGACATCACAGTCGAGACCCAGAGTTAAGGCCATAATGCATTCACCTGAAGGTGTCAAGGTTAGTGGAAAGACGAAGAGAGGAAACGGAAGACAAAAAGAACAAATCGAGAAGATGCCTGAAGTTCTAGTAGAACCACTGGTACAAACTGAAGTCGGGTCTTCATCTCTTGGCACGCCATTTTCTCCCCAATGACCTCCCATTCAGATTGACTCAGAGCCAGAATCGTCGGTTCACAAAACCTCAGTACGAACTAGTTCACCGGAAGTCAACACAACTGCAGCGGTTTCGCCTCAAGAAGTTAATATTGATCACTCATGTTGACTTGAGAAGACTTTGCGAAAAAGGAAGCGAAAGCCTTCATATCAGCTTGATCTCTTGGAGTTTGGCAATCCCTATCAGGATAAGTCAAATAAGAAGATCAGGAAGCAAGTACACATTGAGAAGACTCTTGAAGCAGAGATCGTCGTTGAAGTTGCTACACCATCGAAAGGCAAGAGTCTAGATGAAGTTGAAGTTAGTGATTTCACTTTCATCAAAGCTAATCTTGGCAAAAGCACACGGCATGTGGACGTGAGCCTCTTTAAGGTTGTTCCAAGTAATCTTAAAGAGCGGGTGATGAAGGACGAAGAAGACAAGGCAGCCCTCAAGGTTGAGAACATGCAGCTCCGGCAGTACATCTCGGGTCTTCTTCATGGAACCTCAAACAAGGCGGCTATTCTTCCACAACTTCAAGAGACACGTGGAGATCAACAGAAGCTTGGTCGGTTAGTCAATCATGGTAAAATTTTCGAGAGCTGGATCGAATATTTCATTATCGCAGGCAGATACCTTCTCACAGAGTTGTATCAGTTGAGGTACGATGCGCATGATCTTCGTCAAAGAATCCAGCGGCTTGAATTGACTATGGTAGAGGGCAGACCGAAGGATTTGATTCTCATTTCTCAGTTGGCAATTGCATATGACATTGTTGTAGCAGAAGAAGATAAAAGAAAGCATTTCGCTTGAAGAGAACAACACCTCTTCAAAGCGGAAACATATGAGAGAATCTCTAAAAAAGTTAGCTGGAATCAAAGAAGATGTTGCTGCCATCAAACTTGTGAGCGGATTTGTCACTCAGATCCCATGCCGTTATCTTCATGAGGACGGCACCTATGTTGATCTCTAGGTTGTGCAAACTAAATTCCAAAATCTGGTTCGTGATGGTCTTGATGGTGATCCTATGGCATCCAAGTTGAATCACTTCTCAGTGATGTCAACAATCTTTGACAAGTTAGCTGAAGAGATCAAAGAGCGTCAAAAGATGATCAAGGATGGAGAGAAGGCGTTGAGCAGGCAGTTTATCATTTTGGATAGGGTCAAAGTGCCAAAAGATGAGATAGTTAATGAATGCATGGAGGAGATGATAGCCCATGATGGCTTGGAGTAGATAGACAGTTGGATCCTAAAATTTTCAGGATAGACATTAAACACAATAGTTAACTTGATGCTTCTTTCCAAGTTAAACTCATTGATCCACATATCATTGCATTTCTATCTTGAGGATATCTTTCGTGGAGGTTGGACTTTCAATTAGGATCTAGTTACCTGATGTTAGATATCAGTTGACTCTCATTTCAATAAGGACTTACATGTTGCGAACGTCCATTTATTTTGTATTAGTTCAGTTAACTGAAGTAGTTTTCCAATTAACTGTTAAGTTGCATACAGTTAGACTTAGAGAATAAACTCTTGCATGCTTGCAAGACTGAGTGTAAACTCAAGGAGATTTTAGGGTTCCCTACTCCTTGAAGTTCTATAAATAAGAGCACCCTCACTCATTTGAACTTTAGCTTTTGCTCCAATAACAAATTGTCGTGCCCACCTTACCGTGCAATATTGCTATTTCGTACTTGTTCACTTTGTTAATATAAAGCTGGTTTGATCGTTCATTTGTGTGATAGGTCCTTCATGCAATTTTTTGTCCTAGATTTATTTGTTTTCAATAAGCTTGTTTCATATCTACACCTCGGATAGGGGTTCCTCCTTAGGAATTTAGAGATAAAGTTTATCATTTGATGTTGTTATTAGTAATCTTTCTTTCATATCTACACCTCGGATAAGGGTTCCTCCTCCTTGGGAATTTAGAAATAAAGATTATCGTTTAAGTGTTGTTTCCAATAAGCTTGTTGCATATCTACACATCTGATAGGGGTTCCTCCTCCTTGGAAATTTAGTAATAAATTTTATCATTTGATGTTGTTACCAATAACCTTCATGTCAGCCTACACCTCGGACAGGGGTTCCTCCTCCTTGGGAATCCTGATATAAAGTTTATCGTCAATTATTCCCTGCTCCTAAGTCCTCATGCTCTGTTTCTCTTGAGGAAATAGAATAGTTTCAGCATTAGCCTAGTTGTAGTTAAGAGTCTGCAAAACCAAAGAAAAACCTTAGCTGGAATGGATTAGTTTTCTAAACCTTGTGCCTCTTCCAACTAAGTCAACAAGATAGGAATTAGATTACTTTACTTTTTCATGCATATCAGCAAAAGAGAGAGCTTCCCCTCCTAATTTGAAGAGCAATTCAACTATGCATAGTTGTCCATTGCCAATATGCACTCCATAGGTGTGAATTGTAACACCAACACTCACATAAAATCACTCTAAACGTACACCTTAAGACTCATTGTACTTTTAGATGCAAGCTGAAATAAAGATTATGTAAGTGAAACAAATAAAACAGAAACCTGACACAGTAGATCAAAGCAGCAAAGCAGGTATAAGATTTCATTTTTTCAAATTTCAAATAACAAAGATTACACTTCTGGGACAACAGGATTGTAGCAATAATAGGCTTACAGTTTAGCGATCAACCAGAATACATTGACACAAGTAACACATAAACAAAACAATAACTTGCAGCTAATAGGCAGCCATGCAAGCTTGCTTTTACGCAGAGTGAACTAACACTGAACAACAACTTGTAGGAAAAATAGGCTCAGCAATTTGCTATCACAATAACCGTTAAAGAGAAATGGGAAAGGCTGCCCTTATTTATACACAAGCAGAGGAGTAGGGAACCCTAAAATCTCCTTGCTACAACCAATACATGCCAACATGCAAGCTTTATTTCTAAAACTAGAACAAGATATGCATCTAACAACCTATGGAAGCGAAAAGCAGGGAAAGTGCCAACTATTACATCTTGATTCTTTTTTTTTCACAAAGAATGGATAACGATGAGACAAGAATAGAAAGAAAGCTCGAAGAAAGCTTCAAGTTCACTGCTGCTTTAAATCTCAACCACATCCACCAAAAAGATGGAAACTGCCTCTATCAAGAGCATCAATACTATCTATAGCAAAATTCCATTTTTCTAGAATTTCCTCGCCTTCTACAATTGATCTCATAAAATATTTGACCTCATCATCCACTATATTGAATCTTGCTGACATCATGGCGATCTAACTCATCTTTCCGACAACAGGAACGATGCTGAAATTGTCACGAACAAGATTTTGGAATTCTACTTGCACTACATCAAGTTCAATGAAACCACCATCATCACTACAATACCGACAAGGGATCTTTGAAACAAATACACTTATGAATCTAAGGACATCTACCACCTTCTGTCTATATCCAGCTAATTCTTTAGATATTCTATCATAAGTTGTCACCTTGAAGAGGTGACATTCTCTCCATGTAAGAATCTGCATTTATGTTCTTTATCATCCACTGAATCATATGTTGTCTTCAAATCTGCAATGATAATTTCGTGCATTGTTTTCACCTCCACCATACATTGCTCAAACCCCTTAATCCCTTGACGTAGATCATGGGAATTATACCTTAACTAATACATCTTTGAAAGCACAAATTTGCCCTTGATGATGAACTCTATCCAATCGCGCATATGCTTCCCATATACAACCGTCTTAACTGGTGTTGATCAGCCGGTGTCTCTAGAATCTGTGGAAGCAATTGAGTAGCTTGTGAAGTGCTGTGACGAAGATTGGAAATATACTGCCAGAGTTGCCGATTTTCAGCCTTGAGGCCTGCCTTAACCTCACCATCTTTAAGCACTCTATCCTTTAGATTTTTTGTTGCAACTTCGAACAAATTTACATCAATGTGTCGAGTGCTCCTGCCGAGATTGGCTTTGACTACCGTGAAATCATCAATCTCAACCTCATCCACATTCTTATCTTCTTGACGCATAGCAGTCTCAATGATAATTTCACCTTCTGGATTCTTCTTAGTGTGAACTTGTTTCTTAGGCTTCTTTACAAGTGCATCTTGGTAAATGATGTCAAGTTCTGCAAAGTTTAGCTAATATGAAAGCCTCCTCCTTTTCCTTCCCAGGACGTTCTCAAGCCAAGACGAGGTGTCTCTACTAACTTCTTTGAGTGGTTTGGCTTTAGCTTCATCAACTTCTTCATCTTCTAAATCAATATGGATCGGAGAAGACCTCAGCAATGGTGGAGCATCTAGAGACGTGGGCACAACTTCTATTTGTGGCACTAGCTCTTCTAGTGGAACTTTAGATAGAACTGTTGGCTGCTCTTGCTGAACTACATCAGAGAAATCCAGTCTTCTTAAACTCTTTGCCATTCAACCAATCTTCAAACTTTCTAGAGGGTGACTCATGGCCTTCATTCTTGGTTGTGGTTTGGAAGAAGGTAGGGATGTCTACAGTATCGGCAGCTCCGCGATAGGAAAGGCTTCTTTATGTGACTTCTTGAGGCTTAGGAATATCTTGTTGTTTTTAATGGCGCGGCTCATTCTTTCTTCAATTGAAGTGCTTTCCTTGATGGACAAATTGATCTGTGGAAGTGGATGTTGCTCGATTTGATTTCTGGCATACATAGGAAGTACTTCTCCATCATCATCGGACAATCCTTATATATCCTCTGACAAGAAATGAGCCATCTGTTGGACTGTGAATCTGCTATTACCACGCTTTCGTACTTCAAACTCATCCTCGCAATTTGCCCAGAAACCTTCAACTGCGGGCATATGTGCTAGATTTTGACCAAGACCGGATGCAAAAACGCCATGAGGATAATATGATCGCCTCTCGTTGAGAAAATTGAGGCCAAACATAGACAATTCATCACCCATCACCTTAGCATCCACCGACAATCTACATTTGTAGATACCCATCTAAATTGGAAAACTAAAAGCAGCCTTCTTCTGATTCCGCAAGAACGTGTAAACTTCATATACTTGCCTTAGAAACTCCATGAAAATCACCTTGTAAGGACCCAATCCTTTGGTAAAACAAAAATTTCCCAATTTACATCAAAAGAGTTTATAAACGTGCTAACAAGTTATTGCAATATAATTTTTTTTTCCTTTATTGATAAAATATGAACAAGATATCATAATAGAATTACAATAAAGATTTGATGCCATTACAATAACTTCACAAATACAAGTAACGGTAAAACATACCTTATTTAACTTAGCTCCACTGAGCTTTTGCACAAATAGTAGTAAGACAGACCAGGTTCCCTTCCTTTCAAATCTTGGTGTATCCGTCGCCTGTTGTGGAGGAGAAGCATCACTCGGGCACTTTTCTGCCAACCACGGACTATTAATGCAGTCCCCCGCACATCTATCATTCGATAGATGGCCCTCCCTTCGAACGAAGAGATTGGTAGAGTATCTGCGACAACCCAACTGAGCATAGTGTTGTGTCCAATTCACAACTAGAACCTTGCCATTTCACAATCTCATACTAGTACAAGCATCACGATGAACTGACAGTGTCTTGTACCCCAAATTTAAATTTTCGCTACACTTAGGCATTTTGAAGAAATAAGTCAAAATACTGTTAAATCTGTCAAAATTGGGATTTGCATGTCTTGCATGGGGGTCAAAGACTTGAAATTTCAAAATCTGACAATCTGGGTCAATTCAGAACGATCAAACCTACAATACCCTGATTTCAGTTTTTCATCTCTAAATTTTAGGAAAATTTCTATTTTTAGCAGTTTTCTAAAAATAGAAACTTTTTTTGGATTTTTCTAGGTTTCTTTCGAAATGGATACTGGCAAAATTTTCTAAAAATAGAAAGTTTGGCTTCTAGGGTTAAGATTGATTTTGATTGGCTCAAAATACTTCCTCATCAGAATGGTGCAATCAGAATCACAAAAACATCAATTTTACCCTACTAGGTCTATTATACTTTTTCAAAAGCTTTTTCGGGAGATCCAAGGTCATCAATGCAGGTCCGTCAACTGCCAAGTGTCAGAATCAGACATTCAAGTGTCAAACAGAAGCTGTCAACAGCGAACGTGCACGAAAAACAAAGAAAGGCGAGAGGAAGCGAAAAAAGTTGAAAAATGCAAAAAAATTGTCTGAGGCTGGAGAATCCAAGCGCCCCTGCTCAGTTTGAGCACCCAAACTTCAATGCCTTAGAAATTTTTCTGTTTCCAACAGCCGAGCCAAGGAAGGCACGTCAAACGAGGGAAGAACTTGAAAATTGCTAAAAATTGGCTAAGTCTGCTCAACATGGGCGCCCCAGAAGGAGAAGGGCGCCCATCTTTTTGAAGGATCAGATGATGGAGTCGGAGGTTGGCACTCCCAGGCAACGTTGTTCAGTTTCTCGTCAACTTCGCAGCGGATGTCTCTGTTAGCTCGTCAAATCACCCAACCGTCGGCAAATCCAAATCAAACAGAGGTCACGAAGAGGGGTGTTTAGAAATCCGAAGGTGAAAAACAGTAAAAATGGCTAAGTCTAGTGAATCTGGGCGCCCCTGGAGAAGAAGGGCGCCCAAGTTTTTGAGGGGTTGAATGAATGAATTTGCAGAAGGCGCCTCTAACGAGACTTCGTCAGACTTGATCAAGCTTTCCAACGCATCAACACGTCTGTCGAAGCTGGCAATCATCAGATATCGAAGGCTAAACAGAGGAGAAAAGTGAGTAAAACGACAAAAGACGAAAGCAACAGTGAAAAACTCAAAAATTTCACTAACTCCGGAGAAGTTAGGCGCCTCCAGTCAAGAAGGGCACCTAGGGTTTTCAAGCATCAAATGTCAGTTTTCAGAGATGGAGTATCCAGGAGACCCCTTCCAGAATCTTCTTAGCTATCCAGTGAATCCCTCAGCCAGTCAATCTGATCAATATAATGTCTGGAATCGTGAATTCATTTGAAGGTCAGAAGACGAGCAAAGTTTGAAGATCATAAAAATGGCTAACACTAGAGAAAGTGGGCGCCCCTAGAGGAGATAGGCACCGGCCAATTTGAAGGGTCAAACGAAGTTTTTGTCAGAAGATGTCTCCAGAACAATGTCGTCAAATTCGATTAGGCTTCGTGATGAAACTTTCAGTTCGTCTATCGAATCAATCTGGAAGCCAGGAGACAGGATCAAACTAAGGTTGAAAATTGAAGAAAAGTTGAAAATAGTGAAAACTTGGTTAAGTCTGGAGAGACTGGACGCCTCACCTCAAGAAGGGCGCCCAACTTGCAATGCCTTAGTGAAATTTTTGAAAATTTCAAAATCTTGAGAGTAGAAAAGAAAAACGCCTAAGTTCATTGCATGAACTAAATTTAGGGTTTCAAGAATTAGGGTTTTGAAGGTTGTTTCTCAAGACTAAACTTATTTAAAAGCACCTTTGTGTTTTATTTTTCATATTTTCTTGCAAGTGGCTTCAAGAAGGAAGAGAGCAGCAACTTCAAAACCTATATTTCTCGTGCTTCTCATAATGCACAATTTTCAATATGCACACAACCTTCCACAACTGTCCTTTGGACAGTAATATGGTATAGTATAGTCTGAGTTTGAGTTTTCTATTGAAGATAGATTAAAGTCAAAAGATCGTTTCACTTAAATTAATAAATATTTTAGGCTTTAAATGGAGCCAATCAAAAGAAGCAAATATTGATTCCTTCGGTTTTCTTTACTTTCATTTAGACTAATATCTTTCTCTCAAAAGAAGCAAATATTGATTCCTTCGGTTTTCTTTACTTTCATTTAGACTAATATCTTTCTCTTGACGTATTTATCAATTCAAAAAAGAAAATTAAATACCCAGTTTCTAGCACAGTTGTTGGATAGAAGCGCACAAAGTCTTCTGATCTCTTGTTGGGCCAGCCAAGAGTGCTGAATGGCCAGAGTCCACTGTTCAAGATTCAAGAAAATAGAAAATAAGAATCATCTAGAAATTATAGAATAATATTAAAAATAATTATAGATCCAGTTTACTATAATGATAAAAACAGTAATATAGTAATAAACAAAAGAAATCTACAAAGGAGACAGAATAGAACAACATGCACTCAATGTATTTGAGTAAGAATGATAACAAACTGACAACTATGACAAACAGTGTAACCTACATTATGCATGACATGCTGCTCAAGTAATTCAAAGGAAACAATCACTGTAAAATGTCACACTGATTGACAAATCTCATAAGTGGTAAAATGTAATCTACTCTACCTAAAATACCCACAAAGATAAGAAATTTTACTAGTATACATGTATTTTAAAGTGTGATTATTAAATCATGATTTGTAAGCAACAAAACCTACTTAAAAAACCTTAGGTTATCTCATGTCAATGCCCACAATAATGATTACAGAAAACTAGACAACAAGTGAAACAAAGGTTTGTTCAAGTGCAGGGTGAAAATATGGTAGACAGAGACAAATAATTCGAAAGAATTGAATAAAGTATCAAGAAACAGAGACACAGACTTCTTAAATACAGGATATCCAAATGAAACTATGCCTTTGGGAAAGAGAGGGACATTCAAGGCATGTCACCAAATTCCTAAACTAAATATATTCTCAAAAATGATGATATTCATAATAAAGAAATGACCAAATAGTTTCAGGTAACAACCTTGAAAACCATGTGTCAAGGACATCAGAATCTTGCTCTAAGTGAACAGTTTCACTATATTTTTCAAGAGCCTTTCTATGTGCCTCTGCCTCGTCACGGGCAACAATGTATTCCCCTTCTCTTTCTTTGACATGCCAAACAGGAATGCGATGGCCCCACCAAAGTTGCCGGCTAATACACCAGTCTTTTATGTTTGAAAGCCACTGATTGTAAGTCTACTGCCAATGACAAATCATTCATAAATGGCATATTACTCAAATCATATTTTATTGCAGAAATTATAAATCATCTCACCAAATGTAACAAAGTTGTTTAAGCATTTCCATTTGCAGCAGACAAATCTATTTTTAGAAATAAGGACAGGAAACCATTCTTAAGTCGTAAAATGAGCTTCTGGTAGAAAACTGTGTTCAAGATTTTAGATAAACATTTTGGGATCACACTCTATGATCCTACTTCAGGATGAGGAAAAAAATCACCGAGATCAGAAACGTTGATCTAAAAGCTTGAACACAGTTTACTACCAGAAGCTCATTTTACATCTATAATGGACTCTGGAAACATCATGTCTTTGACATTCTTAAGTTGTTGAAGTATTAGTTTTCTCAGTCTGTCAAATCAAAATAGTTTGAGCTGTTAAAAGTGAGGTCCCATATAATTCGCAATCAACATGTAATCCAATTAGAGGAGCAACTTAGCACATGCTGAAACATATGTTTTTTAATTTCTCATTCTAAATATTTGAGAGCCCTATAGTCCACTCAGTTAGCATGCCAACGGAAAGATGGAAGAATAATGCTATAATACCATCAAAAAGTAAAACAGCTTTACTCACAACTTTATTTTACAATGCATGCAGATAAAATGTGAACAGTAAAAATGTCAGATCTTTATACCTTCTCAAACCTTTCTGGTATGATTTTCAAGTCTCCATTCTCCACAGCCTCGAGAGCTTTCTTAGCCAAAGGTTCCATGATTACAAACCATTGCTTACTCACAAGGGGTTCAATAACCTTAAATATCAAGCAGAAGACTCACCAAAATTAAGGCCCCCACTTAAATAGGAATAAGCACAACATTCCAAGAAAAACCCTATTTGATCAACATGTTTTCTGAAATATGCAACATAAGAGAAGGGGACAAATGAGATAGGCATTTAAATAATATTTCAATTTAACTGTCTGAAAACAAATACTTCAACAAGAAAACAATCGTCATTAGTGCATACTTCACCACCTCTCTGAGATCTCGGCACTCGTAGAGAATATGGTTCTGCTCTCAGAGCAAGTCCTGCAGTTTCCATATCTAACCAAAGCCTACTCCGAGCAACAAACCTATCAAGACCTCTGTAAACATAGTTCAAAGGGCACATGATTCTGTATTAAACAAATAGAATTCATAAGAAATAAAATGTCAATACCCTCAAGCCAAATTAAAGTGAACTGACACAACTGTTCTTGCACATTTATTTATTTTCTAAGTACTTTCTTTTACTATGCATTGCATGTTTGCACTCGTCCACGTAAATTTATTCACTTAGAAGGCATTTACCTGTACGGCCCAGCATTCTCATTGAGAGTGCCATCCTTGTTCATAATATTAATCAATGGGAGACCAAGCTTTTCCCCGATCACATAGTCATTTTGATCATGTCCAGGGGTTATCTTCAATGCCCCTGTTCCAAACTCCATATCCACATACTGGCACATTTTAAGTTCCTATATTAGTTTCATAAGACCCTTCCGTATCATCCATTTAACATCTTAGTCTATAAAATTGAAATCATAAGAAGATCAAAGAATATGTTAATTAAAAATAAATAAAAGTAACAAAATAAGACCACAAGACGATGCCAAAAGTTGAAAAAGCATTTTTTCTTATTGAAGCCGCCAAAAATGGAAATATCTTTTTCTGAATGGCACATTATACGCATATTCATGATTCTTTCAGATATACATTAAAAGAAAAGCATATAAGGCCAATCGCAAATTTTGATATAACACATGTAA
Organism: Sequoiadendron giganteum; assembly: GCA_007115665.2. NCBI lineage: Eukaryota > Viridiplantae > Streptophyta > Pinopsida > Cupressales > Cupressaceae > Sequoiadendron > Sequoiadendron giganteum. The sequence continues at coordinate 400,878,768 of CM021108.1, forward strand.
TGATGTAAGTAGCCTTAAGAATGATCTACTATTGAATATGTAGCACGAGGACCTAAATAGACTTATTACCAAAGTTGAACTCATATCATTTATGGTGGGTGCAAATGCATCAAGTTCTGCGGTGGCAATGTGAACATCAAATTACATAGGTTTAGTTTTTGTAGATTATAATGTTAGCATACACAGAAAAAGTTAATATTCACATCTTCAGAAATAATATAGAAAAATACAATATAGAATGGAAAAGTTGTGAACGATGAATAGGGTGATATGATATATATGTGAACCAAGGGGATCCTATGATAGATTGTTTCACCACAAAGTTCTGTCTCTTCAGAAAGACCCTTGATTACATAGGACGATAAATGAGCTATAAATAAAATGTACTCCGGTGTTGAAAAGGCTTCATCCTCAAAATATCGGAAAAAAGTAGGAAATACAATCTTGATAATTTAATAAACTAAAAGCACATTGTATCTATATCAATCCATCCAAGCTCAATTTTGATAGGCATAAATTGTTGCCATAAGTTGAAAACTGAGTTCTGTTATGTCAAGTACCGTTGATTAGGAGTACACATCATTGTTTATCTTTCATAATTTAGATTTGAAACCTTAAAACCTAGACATCAAGAATAAATATTTTCTAGAGGGTGAGGATGTATTAGGATTTGATCTTAGATTTCTTCGCATCTTCTTGATCAACATTTTCAACCTTCATAATGGTTATCCTATCTAATATAGTGTCAATAGTTAAGATCTCTTCCATTTTAAATTCTCCTTTGGAAGAAGCTTGAATATTTGTTTAAATCTCAAAATGGATAAAACTTGTGTAGTTCAATATTTTTTGTTGAACAAAATACAATAAATATCCATAGAAGTGGCATCATTAACCAAGGTCATGATGCATATTTACACACTATCCTTTTCTACTTTAAGATGCTAAATATGGATAAGAAGGGATTGATTCTGATTACGAAGAAAAATTAACCCTTCATGTTTTCCCAATAAAATTTTATCAAATTCCTTTTTCTTATTTTGACAAATGTTTGACAAAAAGTACAAGAAATAAATGCACAATATAATATACTTGTCTGATATTATTTCGGCATGACAATACATGCAGATCAGTCATACATGAATCACTACTACTAAACCCAGTTTTATTTTAAATATGCAATGCTGGATGCCACTGCTGTAATAAACATATACAAAACTGAAATATTGCATTGCTAACCTCTATTTGCTGATATGAGAAAGCTGCAGGGGAAACTCATAGAAAATGCTGATAACAAAATTTGTATCTGAAAATAACAATAACTCAGACCCTTCTTTGATGTACAGTGCTGTTATTGGCCAATAAATGGCTGTGAACAGCAGATGGGAGTAAATAACCCCAAAGATAGGGTGCAGTTGGGTATTTGGAACCTCAAAACCTCTTTGTTGAATATTTTGTCCTTGATGTCAAAGGTACCTGGTTTAGTAGCATTTTCTACACTGATTTGAGAGAACGTCACCAACAGCTTGAGGATTCTGAAATAAATGTAATGATGTCGTCTGTCTTAAATTCATGTTTCCTAAGTTCATGACCACCTTCAGCAGGGATGGGTCTGGAAAGAGCCCCCAAAGTCTAACACGCTCAGCAAAATTGGTGATCGCGGGTATGTGTTATGGCATTTACATTTACATTTAAATGGAAGCTCAGAATTGTGTCTTTGTCGAACCTCAGCAGGTCAAAGGAAATTGACTTCTCCTTGGGATATATCAGGCCCTTTGACTGCATCACACATCTTTGGCAACCAAATTATATTATTCCAGCCGTCACTTATTCATTTCCTCCTTGCCGCTGCATGGACAGAGAAGGTTGAGATTAAAAGGAGCCATCATGGTATTTGAAGGAGATCGCATATATCTTTAGAAGCCGTGAACTTTAGGGAGCCATTGTATTTCATTGACTCGACCTATGCAGAGAGTTAAATAAGTGTTGGCATTTCAATTATCACCTCTAGACTGCTTATTGGAAACGGACAGCTATGCACAGTGCATAATGACTGCTCTTCAAATTATGGAGGGGAAGCTCCCTTTTTTTGCTAATGTTTGTGTAAAGTAAAATGGACTAATGTTCCATCTTTTTTATACTCAGCAGCAGGGCACAAGGGTGCATAAACACAATGCCTTGCAGCTAAGTTTTTCTCTAGTTTCTGCAAATCTTAACTACAACTAAGCTGACTTTTAATCTATCCTATCTCCTCAAGATAAACAGAGCAAGAGGGGTATAGGAGCGGGAATGGGATGGTTCGATCACTTAGATGAACTGTCTCTCAGAATACATCTAAAGGCTCTGAACTTCTAGATTTATGCCGAACTAGAATTCACAGAAGTAAGCTTCAAACGGGAGACTAGATCTCAGGATTCCCAAGGAGGCACGGTGCTCTTTCCGAGGTGTAGGCTGAAACATAGACTACTTGGAACAACAAAGAACGATAATCCTACTCTCTAAATTCTCAAGGAGGCACGGTGCTCTTTCCGAGGTGTAGGCTGAAACATAGACTACTTGGAACAACAAAGAACGATAATCCTACTCTCTAAATTCCCAAGGAGGCGCAGTGCTCTTTCCGAGGTGTAGATCGAAAGACAAATTATTAAGAACAACATACAATACTAAATCTTGAGACTTTTGGATCAAAGGCAAGGTAGCTCTCCTAGTTTATTATCTCAATCTTCGATCAAAGCTTACACTTTGGGACAGCAACTTGTGTCAAAGAGACAATCACACATGAAGCAATCAAACCAAGAATACATGAACATAGATTGAACACACCTATCTGAATAAAAAGAATGCAAGCTGTACTTAGCGTTTTTCTATCACAAATACGATTCAAGAACATATACTAAGTGAACAAAGTCGAAGGCTTTTGAACTCAGTGTTTTGCTATCGTGAAGTAAAGTTACAAAATAATCAGCAAAGGCTCATATTTATAGAAACTCAAAGGAGTAGGCAACCCTAAAATTTCCTTGAGTTAATAATGAGTTATTGCCAATCTGCAAGATTTGTTCCTATGTCTAAAAGTAGGTGACCTAGCAATTAACTGGAAAGTCTACTTGGGTTAACTGATTTTAAACTAAAATAGAACTCCAATATACAAAGTGCCTCCAAAATAGGCATCCACAATTAGTTAGATTAGACATACATGATCAGTGGGACAGTGAGTTAACTTGGAAAGAGGCATCAAGTTAACTCCTGTCGTCATAAATGCAATTTTGGAGTAGGACATCCTAACTGAGAGTTTTCACCTCATCAACTCTAGTTATCAACTCCTCTAACTAGTCATTGACTATTGCCTCTGGACAATTAATGCTTCGCAAGATGATGTGTCGCCGCAACATCTCCTCGCCACTCACAATTTGCTCCTGGTGTTCAATGTTCTTTGTAGCTACGTCATTTATCCTTGTCGACATTACTACGATCTTACTCAGCTTGCAACCAGTAAGGTCACTGCAAAAACTGCTACAAATGAGGTCCTGAAACTTCGTTTGCACATCACCAAGACACACATAGTCACCATCTTTACGTTTGATGCTGGCAAGGAATTGATTGGTAACTTTGGTGGCTCTATAACTGGAGTGATGACCTCTATTTCTCCTCCAGCTTTACACTTCTAACACTTTTCTTGATTTTTCTCAATGGGAGACTGTTGTATGATGAAATCGCAAAGTTTGACTGCGAACACTCTAGCTGTGAAAAATACTCCTGCACTTGCTTGCATATCCAAAGTTCCAACGGTATTCAACCCTCTAAATTGGCCTTCAAAGGCTATCAGATATACAAGGTATAACACCGTGTGGACTTTTGAGTATCTATGCCTGTCAATTTGTCCAAATTGACTTCTGGGTATGCCTGATGTAGGTCGGTGTCAACTATTTTGAGAAAATCATGGAGTAAGACCGTTTTGGACTTGTATTCAACTTGAGAGAATTGAATTCTGAAAAACTTAATTGTTGACTGTAAACACAACACTGTTCAGATAACTTTTTCTGTGACTACTAAAAATAGCCTTGCCGGGGGTAATTTTTACAAAAAATTAGACGTGGGTTTTATTGAGAATTATTTTTTAAACAAACCTAGATCGACAGAAATTTGAAAAAATGAATTTTTCTATGGCATGCAAGAGCCCTTCGATGGCAGAGGCAACGAGGCACCAGAAATTTTATTTTTTCCCAAAAAAATATAACACATGGGTTTTGTCCGTGCTTCAAAGCTGAACAAACCCAGTTTGTCTGTTTTTCGAAATTGTGACTTTTTCAGAAAACCCTAAAAAATAGGGGCAGTAGAGCTACTTTTTTTGAAAAAATCTAACACATGGGTTTTGTTGAAAAAGTTTTGTTGATCATACCTAGAAGGTCAGATCTATGAATAACTATTGTTTTCTTGGGCATGCAAGAAGATCTAAGACAAGAATAGAGGAAAAAGACAAGAAGAAGTTTGGAAGTTATAAACTGCCTCTCTAGATGTTCAGGAAAATAATGCCTGGAAATGTGGGCATTGATGAATTATCCCTTTATGCAACTTTATTCTTGAAAACATGATGAATGCCGAGAAATCCCTTTGTCAAATCTTCAAATGATGTTTGGAGAGATAAATATTCGTTCTTGAGCTCCAACCTACAAAGAGAGATAATGAAGAATGGACGCCTAAGCTTGATACATATTGATTTGGAGTTACAAGCATCAATTAGGTGCCAACATGCTGATTGAGGAGTCAATCTCCCTAATCAAGAGTTCACTTGAGCAAATTCCACCAATTTGGGGACGTTTTAGACATGAAAAGGCTTTCAGAATAGACAACTTCAGTCAACTGGTCTTACTTTGACTTTAGGCATCTGATTTGACGAGTTGAACATTTTTTATTCTTTTTCTGTGACAAACTGCCTCTCTTTGATCTTGAATTTCGGTTGCTCGGTTGATCTTGAAGTGCTACTAACAGATTCATTGTAGAGTTTGATCAACTCTAAAGAAGTGTGCTCGAGAGCTACAAAGCTAAAATCCTAAATCTGATGCCTCAAATTCTTCGGCGCCTTTTCCCAAGAGGGTGCATTTTTCATCACTTAGTCAATTTCTTGAGTGTTCTTCAATTCCTCAAGTTTGACCCTCAGTGCTCTGATCTGAGATCACCGATGACTAATGACTTTGATGATCATGCTGAAACATGAGATGGATAACAAGTTCAGTCCCAGAAAGGATGACTGGCTTCATAAGTTATGAAATTTGGTTTAAGGCTCCCAAAAGTATGGGCGCCCCTGGCCTGCAAGGCCGCCTTTGACCTTTTGTGATATAATTTTACTTTGCAATCTTCCACAAACTACCCCTGTTTGATCTCTATCGTCAAATGTTTTATTTATCTATTACACTCGCTGACGGTGTCATTGTTGAGATTGATCAAAACGGAGGTCATCTTGGAGGTTACTGAGCCTACAGACTACATCTGATTGCCCAGAAAGCTAGGTGCCTATTTCTAAGAAGGTGCATTTTCCTTAAAACTTAGTCAATTTTTCATGTCTTTCTTTTTTCCTTTGCTTCCAACATTTTACACTTCATCTTCATTTGCGAATGCTTGACAGGTCCTATGAATGTGCAATTGGATTAATCACGATGTTGAGAGGATGTTGAGCAGATGCCTTGTAGAAAGCAATCGTTGAAAATTTCATCAGGTGACCCAAAATGAATGGCACCCTTGTCAAGAATAGGCGCTTTTTCCTTACTTGACTGCCATCTTTGATGATATTTGCTCTCAACATCTTTCGTCTCCATTTATGTTTGTCGGTGATCAAGGAATCCGGTGACCTTACTTGACAATGCGCTGGAAAGACAGCAGAAAAATGAAGTAGATGACTATCTTGGCAAAATTTGATGACTGCCTTTGATCTTTTCACTTCATGGGCGCCCCTAGCCACCAAGGGCGCTTTTAGCTGCAGTTTCATCATTTTCCTTTGAAAATCTTCATCTCTTAGCGTTTCGCGTTCGCCATGAATCTTGACTGGTTTGAGCATTGTTGTCAACGACGCGAACGCGTGCATTTTAGCAATCACTTTCACCACGTTGTGTGTACGGGTGTTGGAAAAATGACCAAGGCATGAGACCATAGTGTGTTGCTTACTATTATGCTTTGAAGATTTTTTCCAAACATCGATAGCTTGTTTGAAAGCACTTGTTTCAGACTCTTTGATAAAATGATTTGGTGGACATGTATGAAAAATGTAGTAGCATAGGTGGTCTCATGGTGATGGAATGCCATGACAAGCACATTGAGACCACATTTCTTTGAGGCATTTTTTCGAGCAATTCAATGCCTTGTGTATGTTATTGCTTACTATTATGCTTTGATAGATTTTTTCCAAGCATCCATAACTTGCTCGAAAGCACTTGTTTTAGGCTTTTAGCCATAGCAGCAAGCCAGTGAACTATTTGATAAAATGATTTGGTAGACATGTATGAAAAATGTGGTAGACAACGCAGTGAACTGTTTGAAAAAATGCCTCAAAGACACATGGTCTCATGGTGATGGAATGCCATGACAATCCATACCAATTTGCTTTTCATGGCATTCCATCACCATCATGGTATTCAATCACCATGAGACCACATTTCTTTGAAGCATTTTTTTCAAATAGTTCATTGCCTTGTCTATCCTATTGCTTACTATTATGTTCTAATAGATTTTTTCCAAGCATCCATAGCTTGTTTGAAAGTACCTATTTTAGGCTTTCAGCCATAGCAACAAAGCAATGAGTTGTTTGATAAAATGCTTTGGTAGACATGTATGAAAAATGTGGTAGCGTAAACAAGGCAGTGAACTGTTTGAAAAAATGCCTCAAAGAAAATGTGGTCTCATGGTGATGGAATGCCATGACAATCAAATTGCTATTTGATTGTCATGGCATTCCATCACCATGAGACCACATTTTCTTTGAGGCATTTTTTCAAACAGTTCACTACCTTGATTGTCATGGCTTTCCATCACTATGAAACCACATTTCTTTGAGGCATTATTTCAAATAGTTCATTTCCATGTCTATAGCTTGTCATGGCATTCCATCACAATGATACCACATTTCTTTGAGGAAGTTTTTCAAACAGTTCATTGCCTTGTCTATTGTAATGTCCCTCTCTTGATTTCCCTAGGTTTTTCCCACAAATCACAAATTGTAACGAATTAGGGTTAGGGTTTCATCTCACCAAATAAATATTTCTTTAATGATGCAATCTTGGATTGGAACCCTGCATTCACCACATGAACAATGTATGCAAATATTCATATATGCTTGTTACAGTTACACAATTGCATCACATCCATAGATTATCAACAATGCAAACATATTAGGATTTTGGGTGAAGGGACATGATGGGTCCACCCAAAGCCATTTCAATACCAAGCCTAAAAGGGTGTATACCACAACCCTCCCCCTTGGCGGCTTGTATCTGCTTTCCCCATCAATGTCTCAACCCACCTAAAGACACTTGCCACCTTGAGGGATTGGGTGGCCGTCGCAAGTGGGCTCTTTGGGCTCCTACCACCTCAGCCTTTGCCCTTCCTTCTTGTGGAATTGGGCGGAGGTCGTAAGTGGGCTCTTTTGGCCCCTACCACTTCACCCCTAACCTGTAATGTCCCCATTTCAGAGGTAGAAATTATTTAATTAATTTAAATAATTAAGTTGTCCAAATTAATAATTTTTCTTGTGGATAACTTAGTTGATTATTTTAATTAAAAGTATTAAGTTAATTATTTATAAAGTTATCAAATGAATTAAAATTAAAAGGGTACTTTATATTTAATTAATTTAATAAAGTGACTTAATAAAATATTATATCATAAAAGTCATTTAAATAAAATAATGTTCTAGAAGCTTCATTAAGCGCTGGAGAAAAAGAATAAATAGAGGAGTTGCCTAAGCTTCTAATCATCCAGGAATTGATATTTGCTTGATGCTATTGTTTGGTAAAGGAGCCAGCTAGGGTTTTTGCCATTTCCAGCCATTGGGAACGAAAACTCTCATTGGATATGCAATTTTGAGGTTGTGAAATATCAACTGAATTATTGCTTCATTGTGGGCTTCACTTCAAAAGTTCAATTTGTGCTACATAGGAGTATTTACAGATTTTTCGTTAGATTTTATTTTCAGTCATTGAAGGGTTTCAATCTGCATACTCATATTCAGATTTTGATTCATATTGGCATATCCTTGCGTCCAAATTTTGTGGGCATTGGCTCAATCTCTTCGTGGCTGCTTGGAGATCAATTTAGGAACAAATTGGAGGTGGTGTTTCAAGGCTGCGATTATTTATTACTGAGGACTGATATGCTACAGCAAGGGCGCCATTGGCAAGACATTTTTGTTCATATCTCATCATTGAAGCATCCTTTGGTTTTGGGCATTGTTGCATTTTGATCCATTGGTCCTACCGATCATTTCAAGTGCCAAGAAGTGGAGTTTCCTTGTTGCATTTATTTATCTAAAATATTGCCAGGCAAGGGTAGGGGTGGCTTCATCAAGGAGGTCGATTTCACTTGAGGAGGCACTCAAAAATTCCAACAAAAATCAGTGATCATTGCTGTTGATTGTACTTCAATTTGGCATCATTAAATCAGGTTTTTGATCTCATTTTGGTTATGTAATGTTCAATTTTCTAAGTACAAACTTTCTGAAATTTCATGGCAGCCATTATTGAATGTTGAGATCATTTTGTAATGTCAAGATTCAGTCACTATTGAATGTTTCCAATCTGATTATTGAAAACAGAAATTTATGACAGCAATATATGAGTTTTCAGACTTCTTATTCTGAAGATTGCATGCCAAGTGTTTGACAAAATGTCAATTGGTTGTAGGTGATTATTTTGCATATAGAAATCATATAAGTACATTGTAAAGGATAGAAGTAAGTCATTTATGCATCTAGATGATAGTTTAGACATTGTAGTTTCGAATTGCAAGCATTTGGAGACCTCTTTTATCATTTATCAAGCACACAATCAGACCGAAATTCTGTACCAGCAAGATCAGACTTTGCATGTGAATTGTTCAACAATATTCCTTGAAGGTTAGAGCAGCAATTTTATATCAAAACTTGCAAGGGATATTACATAACCCTTTCTATAGGGTGGGTTTCAGACAGTCAAGCATAATTCTAATTCTATCATAAGAAATCCATCATTAAATACTCTTATTATCTTTTAAGCAATATGCATACATAGGTCAACAATGATTTGCAAAAAATACACCTGAATATATTGATATAACTGACAATAGCAATCTGTGGTGATGAACTGGACAGATTCTCCTTTGTCTCCTAGTCTGTATGTTTCTTCTCCTTAATTGATTTGTTCTTAACACTCAAAGGATACCGATAGTGTAGATCAAACAAATAAGAATCTATTGTTCATACTTGTATTAAAGCATCATAATTACTTATAAGGCTCGATAATTGCTGCAAGCATTATTATTGCATAATCGTATATAATATATATATATATATATATATTCCTAATTGATTTCAACCTTCCTATAATCACTTGATATGAATTGATATATTTCTATATATATGTAACTATATTCAACTTACTTCCCTTATTGATTTATCATTTATCTTCACTTATCTCTCCTTGAGCCAACTCTTTCTTCCCACATATTTCTTCTTCCACATCTAAGATATCATATTAATGTTTCCGCTGCTACACTCAGAAAATACTCCTATTTCTATCCTTATTCGCTGTATATATCTGTGCTTCCATCTTCTTGCTTTTATATATCTCCATGTACCTCTGTTCAATCTGCATATTTATATCTCTACTCATTCTATATTCCCCCTTATCTTTCTTCACTACTATATTATTTAATTTTACATCTTTCTTTATGCCTCTTACTGAAGGGAGGCATCCCTTAGTATTTCAAATAGTCGCAGCATTTGAATATTCCCCATCGCTGCCTTTGGAGAGTTTAATCGCTGCCCTTTGACTACATATAACCGCTGCTTTTGACCACATATAACTGAGCGCTGTACTCTTATAGAGTAATCGCTGTATGTTCACATATTTTATATTAATATAATATATATATCCATTTATATTACTTTTGTATTATTTTATATTTATTCTTTTATGTTTATTATTTTATATTTATACATTTTATATTGATATGGTATATATTTATTTTGTATTTGATAATTATAATTATAATATTATCTTATGATAATTATAATTATAATAATATTAAATGACTATATCTTTAATATGTATTTTATTTATTTACTTGCATTTTGATGCTTTATATCTTATTGTTACAATTTCGGGGACATGATAGTCCACCCTGACCAACATTGCTTGTCCTCAAGCAATCACAAACTAAGATTTGTAACCACGTATTGCTCCTAGTTGTAATAACTTGATAGGGATTGGAAATACTAACCACTAATGGTTAATTTGGTTACATTTGACTCTCTTTCGCCTGAAAGTAAATCAGAAAATTCATTCTATGCCGTTGATCGTGACCTTTGGCCTAATGGGATGAATGGAAGAAACAGTTGTAGGTTACTAAAGATAAGGTTGAACAATCCTTGGTTCACTTCAATAAGACAAATAAATTCATGATTATCTCCTTTGGAAAATTGAATTTGAATAGGGACAAGAAGGTCCACGAGAAGGAGTTAAGGCCTCAAGTTTGCAAACCATCAAGCACACCCTTGAAGACATAAAATCAGGGTACTTGCATTTGCTTTCAAACAGGGACATTACCATCAGGTTTGCTGAGGAGGTTGATGGTGTTGTTGCGAGTTTTGTCCAGCATGTTCTAAGTCATGAGTCATCTTCTAATGATGGTAGTGAAGTAGGGAATCCTCACAACTACTCTAGGATTCCGTCAACTCAGACAGGTGAATTTCACCTTGATTGCATGATGAGGTGTGTTCATCAATTTACTCTCAGCCCACATACACAAGATTTGACCATGTCTTTGATGACACATAGAGGTGGGTTGGATAAGGGATTATCTAATCCACTCTAGTATGATATATTTCCGACTACAGGTGATGAGTCAAAATTTTGTAGGTCTCCTATTTTGTTTTCTTTAGATGGTTGCTTCCAAAATTAGGAATCAAGGACTTGGATTATTTCGATTCTTGTGGTTATCAGAGTGTCACAACGGAAGACAATAGGTATTGGGAGTGTTGGACTTCCGATTTGGCAATGGGATCAGAGAATTTTTGTGATTGGTAGACTACTTCAGGTGACTACATGGTTTGACAGAGTTACTAAGTCTGACAGAGTTGATGTGTACAGTGGTATCTTGTTGACACAACAGGGTTGTGTCCGAGCATTCTACGGAATTCATCAATGATCCTGGTATTTGGCCATGGTATCCAAATGTGGATTGCTTGGGGACAAGCAATCTCTGGGAAGGGAGGGTTGTAATATCCCCATTTTCCAACTCGCTAAAATAACATTAAAGTATTTAATTATTTAATGTTGCCTGGCAAAAGTGCATTTATAAAGGTGATATTAAATGATTAAATATTATGGGGTTATAAAGTGACGTTGCGAAATATTAAAAGGTTTAATTAATAAAGTCACATTATAATAAAGTGTTAAGTGTTTATGGCGGGAAAACCCTAAAAGGTGCTATAAAAGGACTCGAGAGCTCATTCTCTCATTATGCTAGATTATTATTTTATTGGCTTGATATTTTGGTGGAGCTCTTCAGAGTTGAAACCCTAGGTGGTATTTCTATGGGTATCTAGTTTCGGTGGTGAAAGATTCCACCCTAGCTGGATTGGGGCGGATTCAAATGGGACTCGCAATTGTGCTTCAACAACGGGAAGGATAAATTGTGAAATTTTGTGGGTCTTCTTCGAAGACGAAATTTCAAAGAAAGGCTTCAATTTACGGTTTGAGGAATTTATTCGAAATTTGCAAGATATTAATATTGTTGGTTTGAAGACCAATTTCTGAATCTGCAGGAGTTTGTTGTAAACGAATATTTCAATATCACATTTTGGATATTTATATATTTCAAGGTTGGTTGATTAATGGTTTTCATTTGTATTGGGTAATTATATTGACCTGAGGTGAGACTATGTAATTTTTGCGATCTGCATATCATCCAGTCGGAGTTTGATGATTCTTAGAAACTATCAATATGTACGCATAGCATTTGTGGGGCATTTGGAATAATGAAGCTAGTTGATACTGATTATTTATCCGCCAACTCCCACTTCACTTGATTCAGATATTATTTTTGCCGGTGATATAAATATATTTCTTGCCAAAATATACAATTTTTCCTTTTGCTATCGATAATGTCTTAATTTCCTATCGAGCGGCTTCTTTTGGAATGTTGATTGTCTATAGGCATTATGTATGGAAGAATATTAATGTGCCGGGAGGGGTTGATTTGATGCCATGCTTAAGCTAACACTTATATCACCTTATCGGCTCCATCAGAAATCCGTTCACTGCTTGTATTGGCAAGCTACACTCCCACAACCTTCATTGTGAATCGATTCATCTCCTATTGGCGTGGCAATTGACAGGGTGAGGTGGAGTCAGAGGGTCAACAGTTCCATCCTTTCTTTGCTATCATGCCTCTTCCCTGCAATTGGGTGCTACCTGCGTGGTAGCTATATGCTGAGTCCAACTCACCAAGGTAGCAATAGACTATTGTTACTCGGCTCCTATTGGACATTCATGGAAATCGCCCATTCTTCTAGAATCACCCGGTTCTATGTCATCGACCACTGTCAGAAATTGTTAAGGGAGCCGTAATATTTGCTATTACCATGGAGTTGAAGAATCACTAAGGAGGCATCGTGGGGTCTTTCCTCACTGTTCTGAGTGCTTTACAAGCCTGGGCGCTGCTGTTGGGAAGCTGTGTGAGCTGCAAGTAGTTGCTGCTCCATTCACAGGTACTAAACATATGTTCCAGGTACTCTTTGTCAATATAAATACTCAGACTTTCCTAAGTATGTTTGAGACTCTGTATTGCTGAGTTTACCAGCAATCCTTCAGGTTAGAGTCTTTGCATTGTAATAAATCTTTTATACTGGTGTCAAACAGTAGTATGGACAATAGTTGATTCATTATATGAAAGAGTTATTTCTGCACTTTTTAATCTCAGTTAGTGGACAACAGTAATAATATACACTGAGATTGATAGTACTCCAGATTGTTGTTTGAAGCTTATGTAAGCAACTGTATAAATGAATTTACTAAAGTTATAACTGCTGCATTTTCTATATTGCCTTTACTTCATGGCGTTGCAAGTTATATATCTCTCATAGTAGTTCCAAACAGTCAGGGAGCATTAGTTTGACAAATACCAATATGTCAAACTGAGTAATCGGAAATCGGAATTCTTAGTGGATTCTTTACAGAATCTTTATAAATAGGTAACCATTTCATATAAACCAAACCCTATTTGTACTTTTTTTCTTTTGGTCACAATTAAACAAAGATTCATATACACAAAGAAAGAAAGAAATTATATTGATGTCCATGGATGACCAAAAGTAGGTCAATGGGGCTCAAGAGTACAGCAGTTAACAATTGAAAGTTCTAGGAAAAGAAAGTTAGAAAGGCAGCACAAGGGAGAACAACAAAAGCAAAGAATATGAAACAAAGCACCACCCACACAAGTGGTCAAGAAACTAGTACATATAGCCAAGAAGGGGTAACAAGAATCCCAAAGAGAAAAATGCTGAGGAAAATTGGAGAGGCAATCTAGGAGATTCATTCATTGTGTAGCCATTAGATCCCTGAACTGTGTATTTTTTTAACTCGATAATATAAAATGACCAAATTACATGTATTTTCTGAAATATTGTTATATGTATATAGATATATAGTGCTATTTAATAAATGAATGAAGTGTAAAAATTTGTTCATTGAATAGCCTCATTTCTATCAACCCAACTGGATAATTAGACCTCAAGTGATCAACACAGAGATGACATGTTCTCCTCTCACATCCCCATTTCACTTACTTACAGCTCCACCTTTATAAATGCAATTATTCTTCTATCACTTAAATAACTGAATACTGCTAACTCACAGAATTCTGAATTATTGAGACTTAAGCTATGTTTTACAGCTACAAGTCACAAACCTTAGACATGTTCTTAACTAATCAGATGTCACCTGCTCTTTACTAATTAGATGCCAAACATTACTCTTTTCTCCACAGAAAGCCTTTGAGGGTTTGCATCGCCATTCTCATTATGGCTTACCTTCAGATCACCTGTATCTATTATTTTGCCCAGTTGCTCAATCTTTAGCTGTATTTTGTACGTCTACATAAGCATTAGTAGCAATTCGTGCATGAAAAACCAAGTCAATTTCTTATAGCATTTCACTACTTTTGTCACATCTATGGTCCTTTCAAATGATCACACAAAAAACCATAACAAATGCAATTTTGATGAAATCTTAAGTTCATATAGGTATAATTGATTCTCAACGCCAATGCAAAAACATACACAGTTGAATCCAAAAGCTTGCAACAATGACTCCTAGTAAGTTCTGAAATTGTTGGAGAGTACAGTAGGAATTTGAAATGTCCCCTTTTTAGCCCGTTGTTGATTTCGATGGATTTAGCCTATTCCTGGCCCTCGTAGGCTAATATGTCTGGGAAGAGAGTCCTGGTGGCAGTTGGTTGGTGATAGTGGTTCTCGTCAGTTCAATTTCGGTTTCCAGTTCCAGGCTTTTCAGATGATTATTTAGCTCAATTTGGAGTACTTACTATTTATAGTAAGTTACTTTGCAAGGTTACTATTTTAGAGTGGCACTCGGTCACATGGGGAACTGACAGAGTTAACTCCTGCTTCAAACGGCTCATTAAACGGACAATTATTCCAAGAGTTATTTATTTTTAAAGTGACTAAGGAATTATTTAAATATTTAAATGTTATTATAAAGTTATAATGTAACTTTATAATAATAAAGTCACTTTAATTCTATAAAGTGACTCAAATAAAACATTATATCTTAAAGTCACTAAAATAAAAGTAAAGTGGGAAATATATCTTTATCCCACATTGGCTGGAAAAGTGTGTGAGCTCTCCCAGGAAAGATATAAAAGGATCTACAGGGCTCATTTATGGATATGCTTGGTTTATGCTGGTTATTATTTTCTCTTGGAGAATTCTGGGAAACTTTGGCTTTCAGCAGGTTTGAAGACGGAAACCCTCGAGCTAGAAGGCAGTGGATGGAAACCCATTATCTGTTGGAGATTTCATTCAGATGTCTCACTTTGTGCTTCAGATTCAAACTTCTGGTTATCCAATCCGACTGTAAGTTCTGTGGCTACGATTGGAAATTTCTGTGTTATTCTACTGATGATTTTGAAGGCAATAATCATATTCAATTTCAGATCTTATTTCTAAACTGGTATTATATGATTTACATTAAAATTTTCTGCAAGTTATTGGATAAATAGAAATTTGATTGCATGCAATTTATCTATTAAATCTTCTATGGGAAAAACTTGGAGAAATTTGGGGCAAACATTCGTGGGGGATGTTACAGAAATGGGGGTTTTGAGTCAGATCTAGCATGGCTCATTACAGAATTCCTCATGTATCAAGGATGTTTAAGAGTGGATACAAACATTTTGATAATACAATATTTAAAAACTACCTACTATACAGCGCTGAGCACACACTCACTCAATATAGCCAGTTTTGTTCAATGGTAGAAAACCGATTATAGCCACATATGTTCAATGGTAGGAAAAAAGAGAAGTCCTCTCGGGGTGGTAAAAAATGTAATTTGGAGCATTTATAGGAAGGATACCCATGTTCAAACCAAGCAGCTCTTGACTGTGCATATGCACTATGGTTTACAGCAACTGCCACTAGGGTTTATCTATCAAACAGTGATGGTTACTTTCAAAGGCATTTGCAGCCAAAAAGATCACAAGTAAATAAATATCATAAAGATTATTTAAAATGCATAATGTGATGAATTAATTGAATATTGTTGAGAATACATAACAAAATATTAGAATTGGAGTAAATTCCAACTTCAGATCTTATGTTTAAGATAGATAATCTTAAACAAAAGTGGAAAGCAGAGAAGCTAATTAAGTCACATTCATATTCAACCCATTTTTATATTTCTGCATTGAAGTTATTCTTCAAGTTTTTATCCCAAGCTAACTCCTTATGACTTCAACAATCTAATAGTCTAGTTGAGTCAACACAATCCTTCTACTTTATTAGCTTTTGATTCCCCAATATTATCGGATTAGATATCACAAATACGTATCATTAAACCTCGAATGTGCAACCAACAATACAAGCTCCTATTGCAAGAAATCCACAATGTTAGTAGAGTTTATTGTATTGAGGTTTTATAGAAAATGGAGTTCAGTACGAATGTGGAGAATACTAGTACATTCTTTTTGCAGGCAGAAAATAATGATGTAACGAAGGTTCAATAGCATAACTATATAAACAAAAAATAAGAAAATGTTAAATTCATTCAAAAATGGATAACCCATGAGAAAGAATTGATCTAAGGAACAATACATTATCTGCAACAATTGGAATCTCCCGCCCACCACTCATTGGAACAATTGCCATTTTTCCAATAAACTTTTTATATCGATCATCCTGCATATTAACAAAATCAAAGCATCACACAGGAATAAAAGTAAGCAAATACTAGCAACAACAAGAAATGGAAATAGTTACAAAAACTATTTCAAATACATAAAACTCAAGTAATCTCCCATAGCTTTAAGAATAAAAAATATAATTAGAAAGATTTACAGAAGTGCAACTCTCATTGGCCTCAACAATAGAAAGCACATTCATCTTATGCAAATGTCCAAAAGGCAATCTACTGTTTATTGACAAGAAATGAGATATTAAGGAAAATATTGAAGGAAAATTACTCGAAGGATCATCAAAAATCAGCCAACCTGAGGGTGCACTGCAACTGCTGTATCACCAAATAATGTCTCTAGACGTGTCGTTGCCACCGGCAAGAAGTCATCACTAAGGACAAAATAAGTAATATTAATCTCACTAATATATTCAACTTAATGATCAACAAAGCTGATAATGAATTGCACTGGTTCAAAGCTTTGTTATGCATCTTGGTAGATTAGAAGGTAAAACAAATGCAGTTGCACAAAAAACAGTATAGATAGATTTGCATAGTTAATAGTTTCACATTCACTTCATTTTAATGAGCACACACCTTGTCAAGGTAAAGTGCCAAAGTACCCACATATTCACTCTCTATAAATTGTACTTTCACTACAATGACACATGAATCCAGCTATTCACACAGCCAATTGGAATACTAAAAGGGCCCCCCCTCCCAAACACCCAAAAAGGACTCTCCACGAACACACTACTCCAAATCAACATGCCCAACCCATATTTTGGACAGTTCAAAGGTATTAGGATAGTAGCCATACCAATCACTAATCAATATATGTTGTGTATCAAACATCGGACATCATCCCTTCAATCTCCAAATACATGGCAAACAAAACAACTTTGGCGAAGCTAGCTCCACCATTGCAGATTCAGAAACAAGTTGTGTCTTACTTTGCATATTATTGTGATCAACGCCAACTTTTATGACCTTAAGATTGCAAAATGACAAATATATAAAGGTTTATAAACAGTCATTGATTACATAACATCACCGGACATCACCCATGAACACACTACTCCAAATCAACATGCCCAACCTATATTTTGGACAGCTCAAAGGCATTAGGATATGTTGGCGTAATAACTAACACCTATGGAGTGTAAGTACAAAATAGACAGCTATGCACACTGCGTAATGAGTGCTCTTCAAATTAGGAGGGGAAGCTCCTTCTTTTGCTGATATGCTTGGAAAAGTAAAGTATTCTAAATCCTATCTTTTTATCTCAGCTGGAAGAAGCACAAGGTTAAGAAAACCTAGAACGTTGCAGCTAAGGATTTTCTGGTTTCGCAGGTCATTAACTACAACTAAGCTAACTACTTTAAACCTATCCAGTTTCCTCAAGTAAACAGACCATGAGGAAATGGAGCGGGGATGTGATTACACGATAAACTTCAGGTAAGATTCACAACGCAAAGGCAAGGTGGCACGACTATTTGCTTCGTTGGGTAGAAGTTTATTAAAACAAACACATATACAATAAACTAAGTACAGATTCACAACGTGAAGGCAAGGTCGCACAACTATTTGCTTGGCTGAATAAGTTTATTGACACACACATCAAACGATAAGCTTTAGGTACAGATTCTAAACTTGAAGGCAAGATGGCACGACTATCTTCTCAATCTGAATAGGCTTATTGAACACAAAACACAAGGTAAGCAACTGGGACAATGTATTGCATAGACGAGACACACATACAAAAATGATCAAACCAGCAACCCCATTTAACTAAGATGAGCATTCACCATGATAACTACATGAAACCCGAGTGGCATAACAATTCATCATCATAACAAATACTCGTGAACAGATACAAAAAGGCAATATTACAGGCAAGGTGGGCACAACATATATTGCTCTCTCATGCAAAAGTTAATTACAAATGAGCTGAAAGCTCTTATTTATAGACATCAAAGGTGTAGGCAACCCTAAAATCACCTTGAGTCAACTACAGTCCTGCAGTGCATGCAAGATCTTATTGCTAAACCCTAATAATGGAAACTATACAGTTAACTGGCAAATTACCATTAGTTAACCGAAACATCTAATCTAGGTGGACAATGTGCAAGCATGCACGTCCTTATTGAAAGCAAGTTAACTAGAATACTACCATCAGTTAACATAAAATCCTAGAAAATAAAATCCAAGTGAATGTAGATACTTCCAAGATAGACATGTGTGAGGTGTGAAACAGCAAGTTAACTTGGAAAGAAGCGTCAAATTAACTGCCATGCATGAAGTCTATCCCAAAAGGTTGGAACTGAAGTCTATTGGCCTTGATCTCGAGCAATCAACCCAACCACAAAGTCATCGATTGCGTCACCTTCTAGGGAACTGAAGCTCCGACGAAGTATCCCATGTCTATGCAGCATGTCTTCTCCACTAGTGATCTGACACTGACACTCGCCTTTACTCCTGGTTGCCTCATCAAACAATGCTGAAATGACTGTAATCTGATTCATCTTACAGCCAACAATCTCACCACTAAAAATACCATGAATAAGTGTTTGGAGCTCTGACTAAACATCAGCAAGCTCGACATAGTCACCACCCACACGCTGATACTGACATGGTAGTTGAGTCACAAAGTTTCTTATATAGCGGGGTGCACTAGTAACATGCTCTCTGCTCTCTGCTCTCAGCCAACTCTGATGCTATTGTTTCTTCTATCTTAGCCTTGAAGATCAACTGTGTTCTCCAAGTATAGACATCCTCTTTATCTTGTGCATCTGTGACTGAGTCAAATGACAACCCCAGGTTAGCAATCAGGATCTCATCCCTGGGTCTACTAATAGCCAAGTCACGCTCCTCACCCTAAAGTTGTAGACGAAACTCACATGCATTGTACCGCAACTGGTATAACTCTGAAAGTATAAGGCGGCCTCTAGTAACAAACTCCTCCTCCCACTCATCTAACTACTTGCCATATGCAACCAAGTGATCAAGCTGACCCTGTTCTGCTGGTGGCTCTAACATATGTGGAACTGCGGTGACACCATCCCCCGTCTTGTGTACAAGGCTAGAAATATACTGGCGAAGCCGCTGTATTTCAGCCTTGAGAGCTGACTTATCTTCTCCATCCTTCACCATTCTATCCCTTGCGCTATCTGTAGCAACCTGTAAGAGATCAATCTTCCTCTGGCGAGTACTTCTACCGAAGTTGACTGTGATCACTTCGAAGTCTTGAGCTTCCATCTCGTTCAGACTCTTATCCTCTGGAGGTGTGGCAGTCTCAACGATGATCTCTTTACCTACATTCAGCTCAATGTGGACCTGTTTCTAGATCCTTTTGTCAAGCGCATCTGTATCATGATCAAAATCTAAATGATCAAGTACATAAGATGGTTGTCTCCTTTTCTTCCCAGCTGACTCTCAAGCCAAGACGAATCTCGAATAATCCCATTGGAATGATCTGTACTAGGAATAGGAGGATCCGACGAAAGTGAATGTGTAGAGGTGTTACTGCGAGGTGGAGAGTCCAAGTCCAAATCAATGTGAATTGGAACTGGAGGCTACTCTGGTGTCGATGACGACATATGTGGCTGATCCTTAGGCTGTGGTGAACTCTGAACAACTTCTCTAACAGGCTCTACATGTGAAACAACAACGGCGGCCTTTCCCTTTGAGTTACTAGGCACTGGATTCTTCCTAGGAGGGTTACTCCTTTTCTTCTGCTTGGGTTTTGACAAGGAAGGTAGTACAACTCCCACTGGTGGCGGCTTTGCTCTAGGCATGGATATCCTCCTGGTCCTTCTGCTTTCTAGATAAAGCATACTATTCTGGATGACTATGTTCGACCTCTCCTTTACCGATGAGAACTCCTTGGCGTACCAATTAATTGTCGACAGTGGTTGTCCATCAACCTGCTCTCTGTAAAACTGAGGAAGTGCATCTCCCTCATCCTCTAACAAACCTTCCACCTCTTTTGCCAAGAAGACAAATATCTACGAAAGAGAGAACTTGTTGTAGCTGCGTTTGTGTACCTCAAAGTCATCCTCGCAATTCACCCAGTAGTCCTCCAGTGTAGGTTTGTGATAAGAGCGACTACCAAGGCATGCCACGTAATGTCCCCAAGGATCATATGTGCGTGTGTCAACCAGGTACTTGAGTTTGCAATTCTCTAACTCCTGTCCTGCAGCTTTAACATCAACTGTTGTCTTGCACCAATATATCTCGAACTGCAAAGGAAAGTTGGCAACCTGTTTACGCTTGTGGCGCAAACGTTTATGAACCTCATACAGCTGCCTCAGGAACTCCATGAATACTGTCTTATCTGAAGGATAACGTGGTAGAATAGCTGGATTTCCTGTGTATCCATAGACACGAATATAGGTGTATGAAGGGAACTGAATGTACCAGTCTGCCTAATTCTCCATTGCTACTCTAGCAACTTCTGAGATACGAATGTGCAACTCCCAGTCCAAGTTTCTCACTATATATGTCAAGAAAGCCTCCTGCACACATTTGAAATGACTTTCAGCCTTCGTGAACTCGAGCTGATCATAGTAACGATAGACTTTATGTGCACTGAGTATTCCCATCGTGTTCAACCCGTTAAACTGACCCTGATAGGCGATCAAGTACACAAGGTAGGAACACATATGAAACTGGTGCGCAACTAGGAAACTGGTGATTTTCTCGTGAATAGCATCGCTGATGAAGGATGCCCAGTCATAATGCTCTTGCCCAGAGATGATTCGACCAATGATATAATACATCCATGGGTGAAATTTACTGGCCTCTGCATGACCTGAGACACGATTAAGCAGTGTAATCAGGATTGCATACTCATCTCTGTATTCGCCACGACCTACATCGTTTGGCAACTTGGTCTTTTTCTGTTTCAGCCACCTCTTTGTCATCTTGCTCTGACACTCATCCAATTCAGCATTGAAGGCTTGCTCGCTCTGACTCATAGAAATGACCAGACCATCTGGATGTTGAGGAATACCCAGACTTCTCTCGATATCCAAGGGTTTGAGACTACAAATAACACGCTCATCTACTGACTGTATCTCCCGTGCAGTGGAATTGTAATGCTTAATACAAGACATTACGAACTCTACACAATGAACTGAGAAAGGTATGGAAGCGGCCTCAAGTAACCCGGACTGTTGAATGTTCTGGATTATCGAATCTCTGATCTTGAGTGGATCCAAAACTGCTTCTGGAAGCACCTTATGTAGATTCGTGTCAACTGTCCCGATGAAGTCATGAGTCAAGACTGACTTGGTCTTAAATCCAAGCTGTGTGAACTGCATTTTGAAAATCTCGCCTGTTGACTGTGAACACGGCTATATTCTGACAACTTTTCTGGAAAGCTAAAAATACCCTGCTGAGGCTAAAAATAGCTTGTCGGATGGAAATTTTCACGAAAAATTTTGAGATATGGGTTTTGCTCAGAAAGTGATTCTAAGACAACCCAGAACATCAGAAATGTAAAAATTCAACTTCTACTCAGCCATGCAAAGGAATTTCAGTTAAGAAAATTAGAGCCTCAAGAATTGATGCTCTGGAACAAATTTTCCTAAAAATTCTAGCACATGGGTTTCTCTGAGGAAATCATTCTAAATAAATCCAGCTATTTTGTTTTGCCAATATTTGCCAATTCTTCGAACATGTGAGAATTCTAGATGAGAAAATAGAAGAATTCTAGAAGAGAAGAAAGACGTTTTTTATTATTTTTGTCTTCTTCTTTCAACAATCGCCACTTTGCTTAGAATCTGTTGTTGAATCTGGATTTGTACCTGCAAAAGAATGTTTTTGCAGCCTTCAAACCTGATTGTCTAATGAAAATTCGCCAATCTCTTGAAGAAATTCGAATTCTCTAAGCTGGATGAATGAGAAAAGGCGCCGCACTTGTATTAAATAGACAAAATCGTACCATAGTGCATGATTGCATGCTGAAACCCTAATTCTTGAAGAAAGAGTTCAATTGGCCCCTTCACCATTTGAACTGCCACTGTCTCTGAGTCTCATGAATAAAAATAATATTTAATTTGAAACATGCAAATTGAATAACATTAAAAGAGGCGCCAATATTAAATCCTTGAAGAAAATCGCCTTTTAATGCTTTGCATTCAAAAATATTATTTTAATCATTTAGCCAAAAATAGCATCTGGATGTGCCCGACAAACTTCACTGATTCCAGAAAGTCCAAATTTGATCTTCTAGGCGTCCATTTGCAAGAGTTATTAGATTTTTGAGTATCTCCTACTTTATAGCTGACTGCAAAATTACATCTGGCCATGTTCAGCTCTGATTTCCAGGTGACTGAGTGAACCTGTGACTAATCTGAGATATCCACTGCAAAGCCTGCATAGCGAGGATGAATTGTCTGCTGGGAACTGCAACTACTAAAATCAACATCTGACACCTCAAACAATTAGGCGCCTTTGATTAAATTGATGCAAGGTCACCAGACAGTCATTTCTCCATTTTACCATCTGATGCTTCAAACTGCCGCTGACGGTGAATGATGAACCCTGCTGACTGAATGATAGGTTCATTACGTGACTGAAAGTACTCTGCATCCAATGACTGTATGTAAGGTACTTGAAAGTTGTATCAGGAACTCCAAAAAGATGGGCGCCCCTGGCTTGTGAAGGCGCAAATACCCTTTTGACAAAAGTGTGACTTTCATCTGAACACCATACTTTGACCCTTGACACCGAAGCTGGAATGCTCCGATGTGTGCACCGTCCGTCCCTCTACATAGTTGAATCAACTTACAAGAGATGTCTATGGAGACGACGAAGCAAGAAAACTGCTTCCAAGACCTCAAAGAGAAGGGCGCCTTTTTCAAGGAGATGTGTACTTGTCATACTTAGCCATTTTTTGGTTGCTTTCACTTTTCAGCATCTCACTACTGACCTCGCACGTACGAGTGTTTGTCAAATCCCGAAGGCTAACGGTTGGACTCATTGAATAGCTGGAATAATTGTGCACAAGTCTCGTGAAGACTGCCAATGCAAATAAACCCATCTGACAGGCTTAAAGGTTGGGCGCCCCTAGCCTACAAATGTGCAGCTATGTATAGCTACGTTTCCCCATCCTCTGGTTTACGTGCTCGGTAGAACCTCTGTCACGGTCACCCAGAATGTCGGATCGTCTCGCGAACTGGTGCGTTCCAAAGCTAGACTGAACTAGAAAAGACCTCAGGAAGACCTCATCTACAAACTCATCCATTTGGAAGGCCATATTCAAGGGCGCCCCTGAGCTACAGGGGCGCTCAAACCATGAACATCACAATTTTTGTGACTTGCTTCTTGCTTGTAGTCTCAGCTTCTGACTTTGATAATCGATCACAGAACACAGATGGAGATGAAACATCATTTTACTTGATTTCAGAGGTTCTAAATCTTTTCTCCAAAAATTTGAAAACTACCAATTAGGCTTAAAATCAATTTTAATTGAAACCCACTTCACCATCGGATCGTGGATCAAATAAGCCAATCAATTAATTTCAGCCAATTTCATACAAGTTCATTTTTATGGGTTTTGACTTAAAATAGTGGGTTCAAAACCCTAACTTTCAAAATTTTCAAATTTTGCCAATGTCTTCCTAACATCACACTGACCAAAAGCCCATACTTGCTTTGCTCAAAAACTGAGTTTTGACCTCATTTTCACAAGGTTTAGACCATTTTAAGCAAAATGCCTTAATGAAGCAAAAAGTTTGGTTTGGGTACAACAGGATAGTAGCCATATCAGTCACTAATCAATATATGTTGTGTATCAAGTATCAAACATCTGAAGAGCACACAAGAAATACTGAAAGGGGGGAGGGGGGGGATGAATCAATATTTCAAAACTTCAAAAACTTGAAACCACATGAATCAGAAATCAAAACAGTAAGAGCAACATAAAACATTATAAACACTAATATTACGTGGAAAACCCTTTTGGGTAAAAAAACCACATCAAAATATTGCTTTTATTATCTTCAAAGTGCACCAACC
>CM021108.1:400903541-400966540 GCA_007115665.2 Sequoiadendron giganteum
AATTGCATCACATCCATAGATTATCAACAATGCAAACATATTAGGATTTTGGGTGAAGGGACATGATGGGTCCACCCAAAGCCATTTCAATACCAAGCCTAAAAGGGTGTATACCACAACCCTCCCCCTTGGCGGCTTGTATCTGCTTTCCCCATCAATGTCTCAACCCACCTAAAGACACTTGCCACCTTGAGGGATTGGGTGGCCGTCGCAAGTGGGCTCTTTGGGCTCCTACCACCTCAGCCTTTGCCCTTCCTTCTTGTGGAATTGGGCGGAGGTCGTAAGTGGGCTCTTTTGGCCCCTACCACTTCACCCCTAACCTGTAATGTCCCCATTTCAGAGGTAGAAATTATTTAATTAATTTAAATAATTAAGTTGTCCAAATTAATAATTTTTCTTGTGGATAACTTAGTTGATTATTTTAATTAAAAGTATTAAGTTAATTATTTATAAAGTTATCAAATGAATTAAAATTAAAAGGGTACTTTATATTTAATTAATTTAATAAAGTGACTTAATAAAATATTATATCATAAAAGTCATTTAAATAAAATAATGTTCTAGAAGCTTCATTAAGCGCTGGAGAAAAAGAATAAATAGAGGAGTTGCCTAAGCTTCTAATCATCCAGGAATTGATATTTGCTTGATGCTATTGTTTGGTAAAGGAGCCAGCTAGGGTTTTTGCCATTTCCAGCCATTGGGAACGAAAACTCTCATTGGATATGCAATTTTGAGGTTGTGAAATATCAACTGAATTATTGCTTCATTGTGGGCTTCACTTCAAAAGTTCAATTTGTGCTACATAGGAGTATTTACAGATTTTTCGTTAGATTTTATTTTCAGTCATTGAAGGGTTTCAATCTGCATACTCATATTCAGATTTTGATTCATATTGGCATATCCTTGCGTCCAAATTTTGTGGGCATTGGCTCAATCTCTTCGTGGCTGCTTGGAGATCAATTTAGGAACAAATTGGAGGTGGTGTTTCAAGGCTGCGATTATTTATTACTGAGGACTGATATGCTACAGCAAGGGCGCCATTGGCAAGACATTTTTGTTCATATCTCATCATTGAAGCATCCTTTGGTTTTGGGCATTGTTGCATTTTGATCCATTGGTCCTACCGATCATTTCAAGTGCCAAGAAGTGGAGTTTCCTTGTTGCATTTATTTATCTAAAATATTGCCAGGCAAGGGTAGGGGTGGCTTCATCAAGGAGGTCGATTTCACTTGAGGAGGCACTCAAAAATTCCAACAAAAATCAGTGATCATTGCTGTTGATTGTACTTCAATTTGGCATCATTAAATCAGGTTTTTGATCTCATTTTGGTTATGTAATGTTCAATTTTCTAAGTACAAACTTTCTGAAATTTCATGGCAGCCATTATTGAATGTTGAGATCATTTTGTAATGTCAAGATTCAGTCACTATTGAATGTTTCCAATCTGATTATTGAAAACAGAAATTTATGACAGCAATATATGAGTTTTCAGACTTCTTATTCTGAAGATTGCATGCCAAGTGTTTGACAAAATGTCAATTGGTTGTAGGTGATTATTTTGCATATAGAAATCATATAAGTACATTGTAAAGGATAGAAGTAAGTCATTTATGCATCTAGATGATAGTTTAGACATTGTAGTTTCGAATTGCAAGCATTTGGAGACCTCTTTTATCATTTATCAAGCACACAATCAGACCGAAATTCTGTACCAGCAAGATCAGACTTTGCATGTGAATTGTTCAACAATATTCCTTGAAGGTTAGAGCAGCAATTTTATATCAAAACTTGCAAGGGATATTACATAACCCTTTCTATAGGGTGGGTTTCAGACAGTCAAGCATAATTCTAATTCTATCATAAGAAATCCATCATTAAATACTCTTATTATCTTTTAAGCAATATGCATACATAGGTCAACAATGATTTGCAAAAAATACACCTGAATATATTGATATAACTGACAATAGCAATCTGTGGTGATGAACTGGACAGATTCTCCTTTGTCTCCTAGTCTGTATGTTTCTTCTCCTTAATTGATTTGTTCTTAACACTCAAAGGATACCGATAGTGTAGATCAAACAAATAAGAATCTATTGTTCATACTTGTATTAAAGCATCATAATTACTTATAAGGCTCGATAATTGCTGCAAGCATTATTATTGCATAATCGTATATAATATATATATATATATATATATTCCTAATTGATTTCAACCTTCCTATAATCACTTGATATGAATTGATATATTTCTATATATATGTAACTATATTCAACTTACTTCCCTTATTGATTTATCATTTATCTTCACTTATCTCTCCTTGAGCCAACTCTTTCTTCCCACATATTTCTTCTTCCACATCTAAGATATCATATTAATGTTTCCGCTGCTACACTCAGAAAATACTCCTATTTCTATCCTTATTCGCTGTATATATCTGTGCTTCCATCTTCTTGCTTTTATATATCTCCATGTACCTCTGTTCAATCTGCATATTTATATCTCTACTCATTCTATATTCCCCCTTATCTTTCTTCACTACTATATTATTTAATTTTACATCTTTCTTTATGCCTCTTACTGAAGGGAGGCATCCCTTAGTATTTCAAATAGTCGCAGCATTTGAATATTCCCCATCGCTGCCTTTGGAGAGTTTAATCGCTGCCCTTTGACTACATATAACCGCTGCTTTTGACCACATATAACTGAGCGCTGTACTCTTATAGAGTAATCGCTGTATGTTCACATATTTTATATTAATATAATATATATATCCATTTATATTACTTTTGTATTATTTTATATTTATTCTTTTATGTTTATTATTTTATATTTATACATTTTATATTGATATGGTATATATTTATTTTGTATTTGATAATTATAATTATAATATTATCTTATGATAATTATAATTATAATAATATTAAATGACTATATCTTTAATATGTATTTTATTTATTTACTTGCATTTTGATGCTTTATATCTTATTGTTACAATTTCGGGGACATGATAGTCCACCCTGACCAACATTGCTTGTCCTCAAGCAATCACAAACTAAGATTTGTAACCACGTATTGCTCCTAGTTGTAATAACTTGATAGGGATTGGAAATACTAACCACTAATGGTTAATTTGGTTACATTTGACTCTCTTTCGCCTGAAAGTAAATCAGAAAATTCATTCTATGCCGTTGATCGTGACCTTTGGCCTAATGGGATGAATGGAAGAAACAGTTGTAGGTTACTAAAGATAAGGTTGAACAATCCTTGGTTCACTTCAATAAGACAAATAAATTCATGATTATCTCCTTTGGAAAATTGAATTTGAATAGGGACAAGAAGGTCCACGAGAAGGAGTTAAGGCCTCAAGTTTGCAAACCATCAAGCACACCCTTGAAGACATAAAATCAGGGTACTTGCATTTGCTTTCAAACAGGGACATTACCATCAGGTTTGCTGAGGAGGTTGATGGTGTTGTTGCGAGTTTTGTCCAGCATGTTCTAAGTCATGAGTCATCTTCTAATGATGGTAGTGAAGTAGGGAATCCTCACAACTACTCTAGGATTCCGTCAACTCAGACAGGTGAATTTCACCTTGATTGCATGATGAGGTGTGTTCATCAATTTACTCTCAGCCCACATACACAAGATTTGACCATGTCTTTGATGACACATAGAGGTGGGTTGGATAAGGGATTATCTAATCCACTCTAGTATGATATATTTCCGACTACAGGTGATGAGTCAAAATTTTGTAGGTCTCCTATTTTGTTTTCTTTAGATGGTTGCTTCCAAAATTAGGAATCAAGGACTTGGATTATTTCGATTCTTGTGGTTATCAGAGTGTCACAACGGAAGACAATAGGTATTGGGAGTGTTGGACTTCCGATTTGGCAATGGGATCAGAGAATTTTTGTGATTGGTAGACTACTTCAGGTGACTACATGGTTTGACAGAGTTACTAAGTCTGACAGAGTTGATGTGTACAGTGGTATCTTGTTGACACAACAGGGTTGTGTCCGAGCATTCTACGGAATTCATCAATGATCCTGGTATTTGGCCATGGTATCCAAATGTGGATTGCTTGGGGACAAGCAATCTCTGGGAAGGGAGGGTTGTAATATCCCCATTTTCCAACTCGCTAAAATAACATTAAAGTATTTAATTATTTAATGTTGCCTGGCAAAAGTGCATTTATAAAGGTGATATTAAATGATTAAATATTATGGGGTTATAAAGTGACGTTGCGAAATATTAAAAGGTTTAATTAATAAAGTCACATTATAATAAAGTGTTAAGTGTTTATGGCGGGAAAACCCTAAAAGGTGCTATAAAAGGACTCGAGAGCTCATTCTCTCATTATGCTAGATTATTATTTTATTGGCTTGATATTTTGGTGGAGCTCTTCAGAGTTGAAACCCTAGGTGGTATTTCTATGGGTATCTAGTTTCGGTGGTGAAAGATTCCACCCTAGCTGGATTGGGGCGGATTCAAATGGGACTCGCAATTGTGCTTCAACAACGGGAAGGATAAATTGTGAAATTTTGTGGGTCTTCTTCGAAGACGAAATTTCAAAGAAAGGCTTCAATTTACGGTTTGAGGAATTTATTCGAAATTTGCAAGATATTAATATTGTTGGTTTGAAGACCAATTTCTGAATCTGCAGGAGTTTGTTGTAAACGAATATTTCAATATCACATTTTGGATATTTATATATTTCAAGGTTGGTTGATTAATGGTTTTCATTTGTATTGGGTAATTATATTGACCTGAGGTGAGACTATGTAATTTTTGCGATCTGCATATCATCCAGTCGGAGTTTGATGATTCTTAGAAACTATCAATATGTACGCATAGCATTTGTGGGGCATTTGGAATAATGAAGCTAGTTGATACTGATTATTTATCCGCCAACTCCCACTTCACTTGATTCAGATATTATTTTTGCCGGTGATATAAATATATTTCTTGCCAAAATATACAATTTTTCCTTTTGCTATCGATAATGTCTTAATTTCCTATCGAGCGGCTTCTTTTGGAATGTTGATTGTCTATAGGCATTATGTATGGAAGAATATTAATGTGCCGGGAGGGGTTGATTTGATGCCATGCTTAAGCTAACACTTATATCACCTTATCGGCTCCATCAGAAATCCGTTCACTGCTTGTATTGGCAAGCTACACTCCCACAACCTTCATTGTGAATCGATTCATCTCCTATTGGCGTGGCAATTGACAGGGTGAGGTGGAGTCAGAGGGTCAACAGTTCCATCCTTTCTTTGCTATCATGCCTCTTCCCTGCAATTGGGTGCTACCTGCGTGGTAGCTATATGCTGAGTCCAACTCACCAAGGTAGCAATAGACTATTGTTACTCGGCTCCTATTGGACATTCATGGAAATCGCCCATTCTTCTAGAATCACCCGGTTCTATGTCATCGACCACTGTCAGAAATTGTTAAGGGAGCCGTAATATTTGCTATTACCATGGAGTTGAAGAATCACTAAGGAGGCATCGTGGGGTCTTTCCTCACTGTTCTGAGTGCTTTACAAGCCTGGGCGCTGCTGTTGGGAAGCTGTGTGAGCTGCAAGTAGTTGCTGCTCCATTCACAGGTACTAAACATATGTTCCAGGTACTCTTTGTCAATATAAATACTCAGACTTTCCTAAGTATGTTTGAGACTCTGTATTGCTGAGTTTACCAGCAATCCTTCAGGTTAGAGTCTTTGCATTGTAATAAATCTTTTATACTGGTGTCAAACAGTAGTATGGACAATAGTTGATTCATTATATGAAAGAGTTATTTCTGCACTTTTTAATCTCAGTTAGTGGACAACAGTAATAATATACACTGAGATTGATAGTACTCCAGATTGTTGTTTGAAGCTTATGTAAGCAACTGTATAAATGAATTTACTAAAGTTATAACTGCTGCATTTTCTATATTGCCTTTACTTCATGGCGTTGCAAGTTATATATCTCTCATAGTAGTTCCAAACAGTCAGGGAGCATTAGTTTGACAAATACCAATATGTCAAACTGAGTAATCGGAAATCGGAATTCTTAGTGGATTCTTTACAGAATCTTTATAAATAGGTAACCATTTCATATAAACCAAACCCTATTTGTACTTTTTTTCTTTTGGTCACAATTAAACAAAGATTCATATACACAAAGAAAGAAAGAAATTATATTGATGTCCATGGATGACCAAAAGTAGGTCAATGGGGCTCAAGAGTACAGCAGTTAACAATTGAAAGTTCTAGGAAAAGAAAGTTAGAAAGGCAGCACAAGGGAGAACAACAAAAGCAAAGAATATGAAACAAAGCACCACCCACACAAGTGGTCAAGAAACTAGTACATATAGCCAAGAAGGGGTAACAAGAATCCCAAAGAGAAAAATGCTGAGGAAAATTGGAGAGGCAATCTAGGAGATTCATTCATTGTGTAGCCATTAGATCCCTGAACTGTGTATTTTTTTAACTCGATAATATAAAATGACCAAATTACATGTATTTTCTGAAATATTGTTATATGTATATAGATATATAGTGCTATTTAATAAATGAATGAAGTGTAAAAATTTGTTCATTGAATAGCCTCATTTCTATCAACCCAACTGGATAATTAGACCTCAAGTGATCAACACAGAGATGACATGTTCTCCTCTCACATCCCCATTTCACTTACTTACAGCTCCACCTTTATAAATGCAATTATTCTTCTATCACTTAAATAACTGAATACTGCTAACTCACAGAATTCTGAATTATTGAGACTTAAGCTATGTTTTACAGCTACAAGTCACAAACCTTAGACATGTTCTTAACTAATCAGATGTCACCTGCTCTTTACTAATTAGATGCCAAACATTACTCTTTTCTCCACAGAAAGCCTTTGAGGGTTTGCATCGCCATTCTCATTATGGCTTACCTTCAGATCACCTGTATCTATTATTTTGCCCAGTTGCTCAATCTTTAGCTGTATTTTGTACGTCTACATAAGCATTAGTAGCAATTCGTGCATGAAAAACCAAGTCAATTTCTTATAGCATTTCACTACTTTTGTCACATCTATGGTCCTTTCAAATGATCACACAAAAAACCATAACAAATGCAATTTTGATGAAATCTTAAGTTCATATAGGTATAATTGATTCTCAACGCCAATGCAAAAACATACACAGTTGAATCCAAAAGCTTGCAACAATGACTCCTAGTAAGTTCTGAAATTGTTGGAGAGTACAGTAGGAATTTGAAATGTCCCCTTTTTAGCCCGTTGTTGATTTCGATGGATTTAGCCTATTCCTGGCCCTCGTAGGCTAATATGTCTGGGAAGAGAGTCCTGGTGGCAGTTGGTTGGTGATAGTGGTTCTCGTCAGTTCAATTTCGGTTTCCAGTTCCAGGCTTTTCAGATGATTATTTAGCTCAATTTGGAGTACTTACTATTTATAGTAAGTTACTTTGCAAGGTTACTATTTTAGAGTGGCACTCGGTCACATGGGGAACTGACAGAGTTAACTCCTGCTTCAAACGGCTCATTAAACGGACAATTATTCCAAGAGTTATTTATTTTTAAAGTGACTAAGGAATTATTTAAATATTTAAATGTTATTATAAAGTTATAATGTAACTTTATAATAATAAAGTCACTTTAATTCTATAAAGTGACTCAAATAAAACATTATATCTTAAAGTCACTAAAATAAAAGTAAAGTGGGAAATATATCTTTATCCCACATTGGCTGGAAAAGTGTGTGAGCTCTCCCAGGAAAGATATAAAAGGATCTACAGGGCTCATTTATGGATATGCTTGGTTTATGCTGGTTATTATTTTCTCTTGGAGAATTCTGGGAAACTTTGGCTTTCAGCAGGTTTGAAGACGGAAACCCTCGAGCTAGAAGGCAGTGGATGGAAACCCATTATCTGTTGGAGATTTCATTCAGATGTCTCACTTTGTGCTTCAGATTCAAACTTCTGGTTATCCAATCCGACTGTAAGTTCTGTGGCTACGATTGGAAATTTCTGTGTTATTCTACTGATGATTTTGAAGGCAATAATCATATTCAATTTCAGATCTTATTTCTAAACTGGTATTATATGATTTACATTAAAATTTTCTGCAAGTTATTGGATAAATAGAAATTTGATTGCATGCAATTTATCTATTAAATCTTCTATGGGAAAAACTTGGAGAAATTTGGGGCAAACATTCGTGGGGGATGTTACAGAAATGGGGGTTTTGAGTCAGATCTAGCATGGCTCATTACAGAATTCCTCATGTATCAAGGATGTTTAAGAGTGGATACAAACATTTTGATAATACAATATTTAAAAACTACCTACTATACAGCGCTGAGCACACACTCACTCAATATAGCCAGTTTTGTTCAATGGTAGAAAACCGATTATAGCCACATATGTTCAATGGTAGGAAAAAAGAGAAGTCCTCTCGGGGTGGTAAAAAATGTAATTTGGAGCATTTATAGGAAGGATACCCATGTTCAAACCAAGCAGCTCTTGACTGTGCATATGCACTATGGTTTACAGCAACTGCCACTAGGGTTTATCTATCAAACAGTGATGGTTACTTTCAAAGGCATTTGCAGCCAAAAAGATCACAAGTAAATAAATATCATAAAGATTATTTAAAATGCATAATGTGATGAATTAATTGAATATTGTTGAGAATACATAACAAAATATTAGAATTGGAGTAAATTCCAACTTCAGATCTTATGTTTAAGATAGATAATCTTAAACAAAAGTGGAAAGCAGAGAAGCTAATTAAGTCACATTCATATTCAACCCATTTTTATATTTCTGCATTGAAGTTATTCTTCAAGTTTTTATCCCAAGCTAACTCCTTATGACTTCAACAATCTAATAGTCTAGTTGAGTCAACACAATCCTTCTACTTTATTAGCTTTTGATTCCCCAATATTATCGGATTAGATATCACAAATACGTATCATTAAACCTCGAATGTGCAACCAACAATACAAGCTCCTATTGCAAGAAATCCACAATGTTAGTAGAGTTTATTGTATTGAGGTTTTATAGAAAATGGAGTTCAGTACGAATGTGGAGAATACTAGTACATTCTTTTTGCAGGCAGAAAATAATGATGTAACGAAGGTTCAATAGCATAACTATATAAACAAAAAATAAGAAAATGTTAAATTCATTCAAAAATGGATAACCCATGAGAAAGAATTGATCTAAGGAACAATACATTATCTGCAACAATTGGAATCTCCCGCCCACCACTCATTGGAACAATTGCCATTTTTCCAATAAACTTTTTATATCGATCATCCTGCATATTAACAAAATCAAAGCATCACACAGGAATAAAAGTAAGCAAATACTAGCAACAACAAGAAATGGAAATAGTTACAAAAACTATTTCAAATACATAAAACTCAAGTAATCTCCCATAGCTTTAAGAATAAAAAATATAATTAGAAAGATTTACAGAAGTGCAACTCTCATTGGCCTCAACAATAGAAAGCACATTCATCTTATGCAAATGTCCAAAAGGCAATCTACTGTTTATTGACAAGAAATGAGATATTAAGGAAAATATTGAAGGAAAATTACTCGAAGGATCATCAAAAATCAGCCAACCTGAGGGTGCACTGCAACTGCTGTATCACCAAATAATGTCTCTAGACGTGTCGTTGCCACCGGCAAGAAGTCATCACTAAGGACAAAATAAGTAATATTAATCTCACTAATATATTCAACTTAATGATCAACAAAGCTGATAATGAATTGCACTGGTTCAAAGCTTTGTTATGCATCTTGGTAGATTAGAAGGTAAAACAAATGCAGTTGCACAAAAAACAGTATAGATAGATTTGCATAGTTAATAGTTTCACATTCACTTCATTTTAATGAGCACACACCTTGTCAAGGTAAAGTGCCAAAGTACCCACATATTCACTCTCTATAAATTGTACTTTCACTACAATGACACATGAATCCAGCTATTCACACAGCCAATTGGAATACTAAAAGGGCCCCCCCTCCCAAACACCCAAAAAGGACTCTCCACGAACACACTACTCCAAATCAACATGCCCAACCCATATTTTGGACAGTTCAAAGGTATTAGGATAGTAGCCATACCAATCACTAATCAATATATGTTGTGTATCAAACATCGGACATCATCCCTTCAATCTCCAAATACATGGCAAACAAAACAACTTTGGCGAAGCTAGCTCCACCATTGCAGATTCAGAAACAAGTTGTGTCTTACTTTGCATATTATTGTGATCAACGCCAACTTTTATGACCTTAAGATTGCAAAATGACAAATATATAAAGGTTTATAAACAGTCATTGATTACATAACATCACCGGACATCACCCATGAACACACTACTCCAAATCAACATGCCCAACCTATATTTTGGACAGCTCAAAGGCATTAGGATATGTTGGCGTAATAACTAACACCTATGGAGTGTAAGTACAAAATAGACAGCTATGCACACTGCGTAATGAGTGCTCTTCAAATTAGGAGGGGAAGCTCCTTCTTTTGCTGATATGCTTGGAAAAGTAAAGTATTCTAAATCCTATCTTTTTATCTCAGCTGGAAGAAGCACAAGGTTAAGAAAACCTAGAACGTTGCAGCTAAGGATTTTCTGGTTTCGCAGGTCATTAACTACAACTAAGCTAACTACTTTAAACCTATCCAGTTTCCTCAAGTAAACAGACCATGAGGAAATGGAGCGGGGATGTGATTACACGATAAACTTCAGGTAAGATTCACAACGCAAAGGCAAGGTGGCACGACTATTTGCTTCGTTGGGTAGAAGTTTATTAAAACAAACACATATACAATAAACTAAGTACAGATTCACAACGTGAAGGCAAGGTCGCACAACTATTTGCTTGGCTGAATAAGTTTATTGACACACACATCAAACGATAAGCTTTAGGTACAGATTCTAAACTTGAAGGCAAGATGGCACGACTATCTTCTCAATCTGAATAGGCTTATTGAACACAAAACACAAGGTAAGCAACTGGGACAATGTATTGCATAGACGAGACACACATACAAAAATGATCAAACCAGCAACCCCATTTAACTAAGATGAGCATTCACCATGATAACTACATGAAACCCGAGTGGCATAACAATTCATCATCATAACAAATACTCGTGAACAGATACAAAAAGGCAATATTACAGGCAAGGTGGGCACAACATATATTGCTCTCTCATGCAAAAGTTAATTACAAATGAGCTGAAAGCTCTTATTTATAGACATCAAAGGTGTAGGCAACCCTAAAATCACCTTGAGTCAACTACAGTCCTGCAGTGCATGCAAGATCTTATTGCTAAACCCTAATAATGGAAACTATACAGTTAACTGGCAAATTACCATTAGTTAACCGAAACATCTAATCTAGGTGGACAATGTGCAAGCATGCACGTCCTTATTGAAAGCAAGTTAACTAGAATACTACCATCAGTTAACATAAAATCCTAGAAAATAAAATCCAAGTGAATGTAGATACTTCCAAGATAGACATGTGTGAGGTGTGAAACAGCAAGTTAACTTGGAAAGAAGCGTCAAATTAACTGCCATGCATGAAGTCTATCCCAAAAGGTTGGAACTGAAGTCTATTGGCCTTGATCTCGAGCAATCAACCCAACCACAAAGTCATCGATTGCGTCACCTTCTAGGGAACTGAAGCTCCGACGAAGTATCCCATGTCTATGCAGCATGTCTTCTCCACTAGTGATCTGACACTGACACTCGCCTTTACTCCTGGTTGCCTCATCAAACAATGCTGAAATGACTGTAATCTGATTCATCTTACAGCCAACAATCTCACCACTAAAAATACCATGAATAAGTGTTTGGAGCTCTGACTAAACATCAGCAAGCTCGACATAGTCACCACCCACACGCTGATACTGACATGGTAGTTGAGTCACAAAGTTTCTTATATAGCGGGGTGCACTAGTAACATGCTCTCTGCTCTCTGCTCTCAGCCAACTCTGATGCTATTGTTTCTTCTATCTTAGCCTTGAAGATCAACTGTGTTCTCCAAGTATAGACATCCTCTTTATCT
This sequence comes from Sequoiadendron giganteum, assembly GCA_007115665.2. Lineage (NCBI taxonomy): Eukaryota > Viridiplantae > Streptophyta > Pinopsida > Cupressales > Cupressaceae > Sequoiadendron > Sequoiadendron giganteum. The sequence continues at coordinate 400,915,643 of CM021108.1, forward strand.
TGTGCATCTGTGACTGAGTCAAATGACAACCCCAGGTTAGCAATCAGGATCTCATCCCTGGGTCTACTAATAGCCAAGTCACGCTCCTCACCCTAAAGTTGTAGACGAAACTCACATGCATTGTACCGCAACTGGTATAACTCTGAAAGTATAAGGCGGCCTCTAGTAACAAACTCCTCCTCCCACTCATCTAACTACTTGCCATATGCAACCAAGTGATCAAGCTGACCCTGTTCTGCTGGTGGCTCTAACATATGTGGAACTGCGGTGACACCATCCCCCGTCTTGTGTACAAGGCTAGAAATATACTGGCGAAGCCGCTGTATTTCAGCCTTGAGAGCTGACTTATCTTCTCCATCCTTCACCATTCTATCCCTTGCGCTATCTGTAGCAACCTGTAAGAGATCAATCTTCCTCTGGCGAGTACTTCTACCGAAGTTGACTGTGATCACTTCGAAGTCTTGAGCTTCCATCTCGTTCAGACTCTTATCCTCTGGAGGTGTGGCAGTCTCAACGATGATCTCTTTACCTACATTCAGCTCAATGTGGACCTGTTTCTAGATCCTTTTGTCAAGCGCATCTGTATCATGATCAAAATCTAAATGATCAAGTACATAAGATGGTTGTCTCCTTTTCTTCCCAGCTGACTCTCAAGCCAAGACGAATCTCGAATAATCCCATTGGAATGATCTGTACTAGGAATAGGAGGATCCGACGAAAGTGAATGTGTAGAGGTGTTACTGCGAGGTGGAGAGTCCAAGTCCAAATCAATGTGAATTGGAACTGGAGGCTACTCTGGTGTCGATGACGACATATGTGGCTGATCCTTAGGCTGTGGTGAACTCTGAACAACTTCTCTAACAGGCTCTACATGTGAAACAACAACGGCGGCCTTTCCCTTTGAGTTACTAGGCACTGGATTCTTCCTAGGAGGGTTACTCCTTTTCTTCTGCTTGGGTTTTGACAAGGAAGGTAGTACAACTCCCACTGGTGGCGGCTTTGCTCTAGGCATGGATATCCTCCTGGTCCTTCTGCTTTCTAGATAAAGCATACTATTCTGGATGACTATGTTCGACCTCTCCTTTACCGATGAGAACTCCTTGGCGTACCAATTAATTGTCGACAGTGGTTGTCCATCAACCTGCTCTCTGTAAAACTGAGGAAGTGCATCTCCCTCATCCTCTAACAAACCTTCCACCTCTTTTGCCAAGAAGACAAATATCTACGAAAGAGAGAACTTGTTGTAGCTGCGTTTGTGTACCTCAAAGTCATCCTCGCAATTCACCCAGTAGTCCTCCAGTGTAGGTTTGTGATAAGAGCGACTACCAAGGCATGCCACGTAATGTCCCCAAGGATCATATGTGCGTGTGTCAACCAGGTACTTGAGTTTGCAATTCTCTAACTCCTGTCCTGCAGCTTTAACATCAACTGTTGTCTTGCACCAATATATCTCGAACTGCAAAGGAAAGTTGGCAACCTGTTTACGCTTGTGGCGCAAACGTTTATGAACCTCATACAGCTGCCTCAGGAACTCCATGAATACTGTCTTATCTGAAGGATAACGTGGTAGAATAGCTGGATTTCCTGTGTATCCATAGACACGAATATAGGTGTATGAAGGGAACTGAATGTACCAGTCTGCCTAATTCTCCATTGCTACTCTAGCAACTTCTGAGATACGAATGTGCAACTCCCAGTCCAAGTTTCTCACTATATATGTCAAGAAAGCCTCCTGCACACATTTGAAATGACTTTCAGCCTTCGTGAACTCGAGCTGATCATAGTAACGATAGACTTTATGTGCACTGAGTATTCCCATCGTGTTCAACCCGTTAAACTGACCCTGATAGGCGATCAAGTACACAAGGTAGGAACACATATGAAACTGGTGCGCAACTAGGAAACTGGTGATTTTCTCGTGAATAGCATCGCTGATGAAGGATGCCCAGTCATAATGCTCTTGCCCAGAGATGATTCGACCAATGATATAATACATCCATGGGTGAAATTTACTGGCCTCTGCATGACCTGAGACACGATTAAGCAGTGTAATCAGGATTGCATACTCATCTCTGTATTCGCCACGACCTACATCGTTTGGCAACTTGGTCTTTTTCTGTTTCAGCCACCTCTTTGTCATCTTGCTCTGACACTCATCCAATTCAGCATTGAAGGCTTGCTCGCTCTGACTCATAGAAATGACCAGACCATCTGGATGTTGAGGAATACCCAGACTTCTCTCGATATCCAAGGGTTTGAGACTACAAATAACACGCTCATCTACTGACTGTATCTCCCGTGCAGTGGAATTGTAATGCTTAATACAAGACATTACGAACTCTACACAATGAACTGAGAAAGGTATGGAAGCGGCCTCAAGTAACCCGGACTGTTGAATGTTCTGGATTATCGAATCTCTGATCTTGAGTGGATCCAAAACTGCTTCTGGAAGCACCTTATGTAGATTCGTGTCAACTGTCCCGATGAAGTCATGAGTCAAGACTGACTTGGTCTTAAATCCAAGCTGTGTGAACTGCATTTTGAAAATCTCGCCTGTTGACTGTGAACACGGCTATATTCTGACAACTTTTCTGGAAAGCTAAAAATACCCTGCTGAGGCTAAAAATAGCTTGTCGGATGGAAATTTTCACGAAAAATTTTGAGATATGGGTTTTGCTCAGAAAGTGATTCTAAGACAACCCAGAACATCAGAAATGTAAAAATTCAACTTCTACTCAGCCATGCAAAGGAATTTCAGTTAAGAAAATTAGAGCCTCAAGAATTGATGCTCTGGAACAAATTTTCCTAAAAATTCTAGCACATGGGTTTCTCTGAGGAAATCATTCTAAATAAATCCAGCTATTTTGTTTTGCCAATATTTGCCAATTCTTCGAACATGTGAGAATTCTAGATGAGAAAATAGAAGAATTCTAGAAGAGAAGAAAGACGTTTTTTATTATTTTTGTCTTCTTCTTTCAACAATCGCCACTTTGCTTAGAATCTGTTGTTGAATCTGGATTTGTACCTGCAAAAGAATGTTTTTGCAGCCTTCAAACCTGATTGTCTAATGAAAATTCGCCAATCTCTTGAAGAAATTCGAATTCTCTAAGCTGGATGAATGAGAAAAGGCGCCGCACTTGTATTAAATAGACAAAATCGTACCATAGTGCATGATTGCATGCTGAAACCCTAATTCTTGAAGAAAGAGTTCAATTGGCCCCTTCACCATTTGAACTGCCACTGTCTCTGAGTCTCATGAATAAAAATAATATTTAATTTGAAACATGCAAATTGAATAACATTAAAAGAGGCGCCAATATTAAATCCTTGAAGAAAATCGCCTTTTAATGCTTTGCATTCAAAAATATTATTTTAATCATTTAGCCAAAAATAGCATCTGGATGTGCCCGACAAACTTCACTGATTCCAGAAAGTCCAAATTTGATCTTCTAGGCGTCCATTTGCAAGAGTTATTAGATTTTTGAGTATCTCCTACTTTATAGCTGACTGCAAAATTACATCTGGCCATGTTCAGCTCTGATTTCCAGGTGACTGAGTGAACCTGTGACTAATCTGAGATATCCACTGCAAAGCCTGCATAGCGAGGATGAATTGTCTGCTGGGAACTGCAACTACTAAAATCAACATCTGACACCTCAAACAATTAGGCGCCTTTGATTAAATTGATGCAAGGTCACCAGACAGTCATTTCTCCATTTTACCATCTGATGCTTCAAACTGCCGCTGACGGTGAATGATGAACCCTGCTGACTGAATGATAGGTTCATTACGTGACTGAAAGTACTCTGCATCCAATGACTGTATGTAAGGTACTTGAAAGTTGTATCAGGAACTCCAAAAAGATGGGCGCCCCTGGCTTGTGAAGGCGCAAATACCCTTTTGACAAAAGTGTGACTTTCATCTGAACACCATACTTTGACCCTTGACACCGAAGCTGGAATGCTCCGATGTGTGCACCGTCCGTCCCTCTACATAGTTGAATCAACTTACAAGAGATGTCTATGGAGACGACGAAGCAAGAAAACTGCTTCCAAGACCTCAAAGAGAAGGGCGCCTTTTTCAAGGAGATGTGTACTTGTCATACTTAGCCATTTTTTGGTTGCTTTCACTTTTCAGCATCTCACTACTGACCTCGCACGTACGAGTGTTTGTCAAATCCCGAAGGCTAACGGTTGGACTCATTGAATAGCTGGAATAATTGTGCACAAGTCTCGTGAAGACTGCCAATGCAAATAAACCCATCTGACAGGCTTAAAGGTTGGGCGCCCCTAGCCTACAAATGTGCAGCTATGTATAGCTACGTTTCCCCATCCTCTGGTTTACGTGCTCGGTAGAACCTCTGTCACGGTCACCCAGAATGTCGGATCGTCTCGCGAACTGGTGCGTTCCAAAGCTAGACTGAACTAGAAAAGACCTCAGGAAGACCTCATCTACAAACTCATCCATTTGGAAGGCCATATTCAAGGGCGCCCCTGAGCTACAGGGGCGCTCAAACCATGAACATCACAATTTTTGTGACTTGCTTCTTGCTTGTAGTCTCAGCTTCTGACTTTGATAATCGGAGTTCTGCACTATCTACACCTCTGCTTGATGGCTTGTCAGAAAGCCAGACTGATTCTGAAGAGACTGAATCCATCAGCAAGCACATGCAACAAGATCTGAGCCTCCAAAAAGAAGGGTGCCCCTAGGCTACAGGGGTGCAGATCTTCATCCATTTTCACCACTTCATGCTCTGTGAACACCACATCAGCTACTAAGATTGACCACGTAGAGATGTTACGATTTACCACTGCAGAGCAGTGTACATGATTGTATCTCACTATTTTCACATGTACAGACGCGTAATGTTGATTTGCATGTTGATTGCGCAAGTGTCTCCCACATTACATAGTGAAAAGTTTCCAGACAGAATATTTTTGCACTTTTTGCCAGTTTGAAAATCCCCTTCGTCAAGAAGCATTTTTTTCAACATCTTTCATCCTAGAATGTTCTGCTTTGAGTTTCAGGCTTAGATTTTGACATCTGGTATTGGCCAATTGCCATTCACGACTTCGGAGGTTCTAACTTTTCTCCAGAAAATTTGAAAACTACCCACTAGGCTTAAACTGACTTTTAATTGAAACTGACTTCACCACTGTGATCGTGATCTGAAATAAGCCAATCAAAATTAATTTCAGCCAATTCTGACAAGTTCCTATTTTTAAGGGTTTTGACCTAAAAAGAGGGTTCGAAAACCCTAATTTTCAAAATTTTCAAATTTTGCCAGTATCTTCCTAACATCACACTGACCAAAAGCCCATACTTGATTTGCCCAAAAACTGAGTTTTGACCCCATTTTCACAAGGTTTAGACCATTTTAAGCAAAATGCCTTAATGAAGCAAAAAGTTTGGTTTGGGTACAACAGGATAGTAGCCATATCAGTCACTAATCAATATATGTTGTGTATCAAGTATCAAACATCTGAAGAGCACACAAGAAATACTGAAAGGGGGGAGGGGGGGGATGAATCAATATTTCAAAACTTCAAAAACTTGAAACCACATGAATCAGAAATCAAAACAGTAAGAGCAACATAAAACATTATAAACACTAATATTACGTGGAAAACCCTTTTGGGTAAAAAAACCACATCAAAATATTGCTTTTATTATCTTCAAAGTGCACCAACCCAGATACACAAGTGAGCACCAACTCTGAAACAAATGAAGCACCAACTTCAGTGTATCTGAAGCACCAACTTCAAACTTCTGAAACACAAACTTCAATAACAAAGAATTCTTGACTACACATCTCTTCATGAATATGCTCATACTTTTTCTTCCACAACAGAGCACGGAATAAATCAGTTCGTGTACACTCATAGACAAAGCAACATTTTGAAACAATGCGATATCTGAATGCATGGGAAAACTTTCAGAATGAATATTATATCTGTTGACAAAACATCAACCCTTTATTCATCACAATGATTTTTCTAACCATTCCAAGTGAAAACAGCAGCTCCTTTTTAAAAACTTTAACAAAAATGACCCCACCTGAATCATACACACCCACACAACTTTACCTTTTTAATCTGCATATAGATACTTGTGTTCAAACTTCTTGAAAATGCACGCAGACCTTGACAAAGTGGACTCTCTTACTTCATTCAAAAGTCTTCATTCTTATGTTGCCACTCAAATTCACGAATATGGATAATAAATCAATTCAATTCCAGAACTGAAAGTGCTTACATACAGCCTGTGCCTTTTTTAAAAGAAAGGTACTGATGGCTTGAAGATGATTTCATCTTTCACACGATTTCAACCCTGCATTTGGACTCATGTTACATATTGAAGTATGCATGAAACTCTTTTAGTCTCCACATTGACCATGAATAATGAAACTAGCTCCTCTTCTCCACACGGCCCAACATCCAAATTCTCAGCATCAGAAGATTTCATGAAGAATATGGCATAAGTTTTATGCAATCACAATGGAGTATATAGTCATTCGAAACATCTCCATAAAAATCGAATCATCCAGAAAACAGATCACTTATCTCCACACCAAAACAAATGAATATTCTCTCACAGCTGAAACAATACACAATCCACGCATCACCATGAGACCACATTTCTTTGAGGCAGCTTTTCAAACAGTTCATTGCCTTGTCTATGCTACCACATTTTTCATACATGTCTACCAAAGCATTTTATCAAACAGTTCACTGCCTTGCTGCTATGGCTAAAGGCCTAAAACAGGTGCTTTCAAACAAGCTATGGATGCCTGGAAAAAATCTATCAAAGCATAATAGTAAGCAATAGCATAGACAAGGCAGTAAACTGTTTGAAAAAATGCTTCAAAGAAATGTGGTATCATGGTGATGGAATGCCATGACAAGCAAAACTTTTAGCCATAGCAGCAAGGCAGTGAACTGTTTGATAAAATGCTTTGGTAGACATGTATGAAAAATGTGGTAGCATAGACAAGGCAATAAACTGTTTGAAAAAATGCCTCAAAAAAATATGGTCTCATGGAATGCCATGACAAGCAAATGCAATTGGCAGCTGCTCCTAGTTATTAGTAATGCAATGTGAAGTAATTGCATAACTGCTTAGGTTGACTTTGTAAAAACTATATTGTAATTGAAATTGTGTCATCTATCAGCATCTAGTTATTAGTTATGCAATGTGAAGTAATGCTTTGAGTTTGAAAGATGTGCAATGCAATGTAATCAGCGATATGAATATAAACTACAAAAATCTATGTTTTACAATTCATTAGTTAAACTCTTTATTTGATTTGCTCTCTATATCTCTATGCTATGGAAATTCCTTTCGATTTCAAAAAAAATAGTTTTTATCTCTAGTTCTACAATTTTTTACATTTTCTTTTTCTTTAAATCCGATTTTTCCTTATTTTTTCCCATTTTTTTCAAAAATCTTATAATTTTGGTTTGCCAATTTTTTCCCAAAAAGATTTTTGCTGTTATGACTAAAACAATTAGAGTCGTCACCAATAATAAAGCATATGTCAGAAGAATTAAAATAGCCACTTCTATAGAGAATATTGGAGTTATCGACCACACAAAGAATCCGGCAAGACATAATCAAGACATTACACAAAGCAATGAGCCACTACCACTAATCGGACCCCCTGACATATCAGACATATCAGCACTGACTTGGAAATCTGACATCAAATTTGCTAACTTATCATTTGACATGGCACAAAGTAAGCAAACAGATATGTGAAGTAGACAAGCAAGAAGCTTGAACAAACAACGAAGTAGCTCAAGCAAGCAACCAAGTATATCAAACAAGCAACCAAGTAGCTCAAGCAACTTGACATCAATGGCAAAATACTCAATAACATCATTCCTTCAATCTCCAAATGCATGGAAAACAGAACAAGTTTGGCCAAGCCAGCTACAACATTGTGGATTCAGAAATAAGTCGTGTCTTACTTTGCAGATTATTGTGATCAATGCCAACTTTTATGGCCTTAAGACTACAAAGTGACAAATCTATAAAGGTTTATAAAATGTCATTGATTACATAATCGACACAATGCACAATTTTAATGCCATTTTAATCACACAATGTATGGTTTTGTCATGTCCTCGAAATAGAAAACCAAAAATAAATCGAAGTGTTGAAATTCAAATAAACAAATAAAATAAACAATAACATAAACACTAAAATATAAATATAAATAATTTAAATATTACTATAATAACAATCATTACAATATAATATAGACAAATAAATATATTTATAATAAATTCAATTTATAACTATATTATAATAAAATAAACAGAATAAATATTAAAATATATTTAACAATTTAATATTATTATAATGATAATATAATATTATAAATATTAAATATATATAAAAAACTAATAACTATATTGCAGCAGCGATTAGGAGTTTAATAAAGCGATCAGAATATATGGACAGTAATTAACAAAGATGTATTTTTGGAGCAGAATTCTTATGCATTTTTGGTATGTATTTAGACCTGAATTGTAGCGGCAGATTTCTGGGTTAATTTTGGGCATGTTTGAGCCCATTTTGTGATGTACTTTGCATAGACAATAATTTTGATTTGTAACAGCAGTTGGGACAATTTGAAATCAGATTTGTTTCATGTTCTTGTGACGATTTTGTTGTTGTTCATTGCTGGTTATGTTCATGATTGGAAAGTTAATATAATTGCTATATTGTTTAAGCATTTGGAGGCATATATGTTTGTTGTTCATGTTTGTTTGAAATCAGAAAATCAGATCAGAATCTTGGGGTTTGAGCAGAAAATAAAAGTGCAGAAAATTAAGGCAGAATTCTGAGTTTTGAAATCAAATTTTTAGGGCATATCCTAGATGGGATATTTCAAAGTGCATAAAAAGGAGGGGAGAGAAGCGAAATTTTATTTTTCAAATTTTCATTTGTAAAACCCCAGCTATGAAGATTGAGCTATTGTTCAACTTTCTGCCCTAGAAAGAAAACCCTACAACAAATATTCATTTCGAGGACAAAAACCCTTCTATTCAATTTGTGGTGGATTCATACAAGATTCACAAGTGTGCAAAATGTTATGAGAATAGTATAGATTTATTTTGAAGAATCGAAATATCATTTCCAAACACTTGGTCATTCCAGTGAGTTGCAGATTGAAGGTTTATTTTATTTGCAAACCAATTTAATTTGATTTGTTGGAATATGTTGTCATTGATGTCAAAGGAACAAAGTCATTAGTTAGAATGGCCCGTTACAATGAGGAGTTAACCGTTATACATCCCTGTTGGAGAGCAAAGCCAACAAGAGAATATTCGTTACAAGTTACCATTACATTTTTAAATTAAAGATTTACACATTGGAGAAGTATCATGGACCGACTTGCTTTTGGAAAGGATAATATGCATTTTAATATGGTCCGGCCTATATAGCCTTTGGCACCCAAAACAAAGGAGTTTAAATATAATTCAAAGTGGCCGATTCCCTAAAAAGGCCGACCTTCTTAATAGATCCGACCACCTTGTGGTTAGACAAATGCATTTAAACTAGAGATTCAAATGGTTTAGCTTGGCTGACCTCCCTCAATTAAAGCGCCTAGTGCACATATAAATAAGACAAAAGAGTTTGTTAGTGAGGAGCGATTATGAAGGATATTACATATGGTACAATCTGCTTAAATATTCAATATAGCAGCGATTAAAGATTATTAAAAGCTGTGATCTTCATATACACCAAGGGCAGGCATTTATGAAAAGGTGCAATGTTTATTAGATCAAGGTAATAATTCATCAAAAAGTGCAATGTGCCATTGAAGGGCTGCGAGTGGTTTCAAGAGTTGTATGTTTTATAAAAGGTGGTGATCATTGTAAAAGGGTATGTCTCTTACCCTCTTTGAAGACATATAAGAGGTAAATGGTTTGGAAATTTTAGAGCAAGCAGTCAATGAATATTTTCTGGGTATAAGGAAGAGGAAGAGCAGAAATATGAAGAGTAAATCTGATTTATATTGAAAATATTTGTGTGATAAAAGGAAAGGATATGTCTAGTAAATTTAATTCATAATATTCAGATTTGAGAAGGAAGAGATTAGTGATTGAATCAGATTTGTGTGGATAGTGGAACGATTTATAGTTTGGAACAGATTTGTGAGAAGGAGTATATTATATCAGCCATTGAAGGATTAATAGGTTGGAGCCTACCAAATAGAGGTTGGAGCCTCTTGCTGTGTTAGAGCTCAATTTGTGTAGGGGTTGAAGCCTCCAATAGGTTGGAGCCTACAAGAAGAAGAAATAATATATATATATATATTATTGTGTTGTGGTTTTCTACCAAAAACATTTCCATGTAAAATTGTGTATTCTCATTGTGTACTTAATTGCTAGATCTTGCATACGTGTAGTTGATTTAATTAATTGAATTTGAAAAGTAAAAGATTGTTAGATACTGATTCACTCCTCCCCCCCATCCCCCTCTCAGTATCACCATGAGCTCATCATGATTATCTTGAGTGAACTACCTGGTGCAATGCTGCACTTACACTATCTCCATTCATGACAAGACCTGTTCCAATTAAAACGGGTTGAAATGAGATAAAGAGAAGCTGTTATTTTATAAATCTATTCTTCCTGACTGGACGCCATACTTGAGGAAGCAGGAGACTAATCTCTTGGAAGGAGGTGTGTGAAGTGAAAGGGGAGTCAATTCCACTTTTGGAACCCCAAATTTCTAGCCACAACATCAAATTTGCTGACCATTGCATTGTAGACCAGGACATGAGGGTGATGTAATGACCCGAGATTTGGATCAAATGATTTTTCCAATTATTGTTATTGACTTGACACAAATGGTCATTCAATATCAATAACATTAATTGTATTTTCAGAATTATTAATGAAGTAAAATTAAATAACGAAGTTCGATTCCAATGGTAATTTGTAAATAGATTTCATAGCTGTTTCTGAATTAACTTTAAATTCATGCATTTGAAATACATAAGAGGTTGGACCCCTTTATTGTGCTGTTTCTGAACATATCTTTACATACATGCAATAATTAAGAGATGCCTTTTCTGATATTTGTCCAAGTGTTCATGCATCATTTAGAGATTGATCATTGGCTCTCAAAAGAGCTTTCAGATCTTCAGAAATATCTGAGTACAAATTTTATAAGTCAATGATTCGATGATGATCTTTTCTCACAATGCTTAACCATTCTTTATATCTGTCTTATCCCACTAGAAAGGCATGACTTTTTTCAATGAATCACAACTCCTCAAAAAAGGCTATACCATTACCAAGGGAGGCATCCCTTTGTCTCAGGCTTGGATCACTATCATAGAGATTAATATTATATTTGTTCTTTTTCTTTAAGGCTACGATTATTATGTCGTTACCAACACTTAATCCCTCATAATCCTCAATGGTTGCCAACCACGTAGAATATTAAATTCTTCAATGGTAATAAATTTGATATTGCATTTATATTGATTCCTGAGCATAGTAGGGTTACTCCAATTACAACCGCGATTTGCCTATGAGAAGCGATCAAGATGGGTATGTGACTGAAGCGGCAGTTTCAAAGATATAATTTTTAGAAAACTCCAGACAACGGTGCTAAGTGTAATGTCCCCCTTTTTGGCGTGATCTTGTTTGATGGTGGTTAGCCTATTACTCAGACTCTCGTAGGCTAACAGGTTTGGTTAGAGGGTCAGTGGTACTTTCTGGAGAGTTTGATCATTCTCGTGTTCAGAGCCCAGTATTGGTTCACAGCAGGCGTCAGCAGTTCAGGAGTCGACAGCTTCTGACGGCACGGGATTCTATGAAGATTTGTGGAAGTTATGCCTATTTGAGTGATTTAAGTTATTTATTAACTTAATATTTTATTATAAAGTCAAATTGACTTTATACTTTTTAAATCACTTAAATATTCCCTAAAAGTGATTTAATATTTAATCACTTAAATTAATAAAGTGCGCCCACTTTATTTAAGTCAAAAACTATTGAAAAGTGACTTAAATTATAATTTAAAAGATTTTAATATCAAAAGTGGCATATCTTTCTTGGGAGTCGTGCCTTTTGCATATAAGGGCATTTTGGGCAATGAGAAACTTACTTTTGATAATTTCGACTTTGCCTTGTGTTTCTTCCTATGCATTCTCCTGTGATCAGGGTTTGAACAATTTTCCATTGAAGAACGATTCCTCTTCAGTGCTGAGCACTCTTGAGATTGTGAGAGATCAATCGAATCAGTGCAGTTGAGAGCTTCATTCAGAGGTTCTACTTGATTCTATCAGAGATTTACCATTCAGTATTTATTTGTCTGCAATAGGGAAAGAGGGTTTCATCTCCAGAGACGCCATTCTCTACAGTTTTCAGCTTTCAGAGTGTTCTTTTGGGGTTTCTACCTTGGCCGTACACTTGCATTGGGATATGTGCTCATTAAGGGAGGCGTGTGAAGCATCTTGCTGAAAACGCCTTTGTTTTGGCTCCTGTTTACCTTCCATCACTGGCGTGTACCTTTCTCAAGCGCTTGTATCCAGTTTTTGAAAGGGAGAACTCAATTCTGGAAGCCAGACGTCTTTATATGTCAGTTTTCACCATTCTTGGCTGGCGAGCTGGCTTACTTTTTTAAATAAATAATCTGGAACCCTTCTAGTATGTTTATCATTTGCAATCTATTTGTTTCAATTAAATAATGTCTTCTACACTTTCATTATGAAGAAAATAGTGCAAATTTACATTTTACAAGCATTTATGTTGTGCGGCCCTTCTCTTCTGTCTATCAAACTTTCTCTAAAAAAATTAAATAACACTAAAAGACTTAAGAAATACGGGGGTTTGAATTGAGAGCCAACAGGGCTCATCACACTAAGTCGCAAGCCATAGGCGATCAATAAACTTATTGCGATACTTTAGAGACAGTGCTGTAATTTATTTGCTAGGCCTAATGACCATGCCTATGACGTATTGAATTAAGGCTCCTCTCAATATGATCCGTTACTTTAAATAGCACCAATGTTTCTCCAATTATCGGAATATGACATAAGCCGGTGATATAGTTTGACATATACCCTGCGCCTTGTATGAGTCGTCAACCAGCATATGACAGCTAGTGTAGGCGACATCCTTTCCTTAGCATATGATCTGGAAAGGTATCAGCCTTAGAGATATATAGAACGATACCGGGAGTTTGCAATCTGGATCTTCCACATATTATCGAAAATATTAATTCTTTTGACTAATCATTGCATCTGGGTCGAACACTTTAACATCGATGTCTTACTTAAGAAGTATTTTGGCAAGCAATATAAATCACAAGAGATAATAATAGTGGTTACTTTTATTTCCAAACTACCGGCTCCAATGAAATCGCAACTCCTATAGTTGACTCCTTCATTCCTTAGTGCCCCTACTTTTTATTTCAAACATGACATGGCAAGAGAGTGGCGGCTATGAAAAGAGCTTATCCGGCAGTATTTATCTTGGTATCCCTATCCAATTAATCTTGGACCTTGAATATTTAATTCCTCCCAATAATATATCCTTCCTTTTAATATTATTCTTTCTCTTTGGAGATTAAATATTATTTATTTTCTTCTTGCCATTAAAAACGGGACATGACAAGTCCTCCCGTCCCAAAGATTGCTTGTCCTCAAGCAATACATTTCCGCCTCAGGAGTATATTATCACACTGATATAATCTGATTCTCAACTCCAATTGTAGAGTTATCTTCTCATGGGTCACCCCCTTGAATTTCACACGTTAGGAACCTATTTAGGTATCTCATCTTCAATTCTTCCTTCCCATTATTTGATCTCAAAAGGTACTCTTCTTCACTTTCTTCCTTCCCTTTGCAATACCTTCTATAGACCATACTCCTCTCGCGTTGTGGTAGTGAATTCAAATGATACTTTAACTCTCTGTTCTCTCAAATCTTGAATCTTATGGAAGCAATTGTGAATGCCAACTTCACATACATGAGTTAAAGGCATGCAACTTTCATGGTCTAGGATTTTGATCCTATCCAATTCGTGACTTTCCCTTAGTACCAAGCTTTTGAACAAGTGGATTCCTTCCTTCAGTTTGTGGCACTTCATCTTTTGAATTATCTTCTACATGTAGCTTTAAAATTTATTGCAATGATTAGCTCCCTAAACTCATACTTTTCTTCAATTTTCTACATCTATCTAGATTTCCAAGTTGTAGTTCTATTTAATGAACATTTTGAATAACTTGTCTTTGTGTGCCATTCCAATTGCATTGCCCAATATTTGTCTAGCAGGCTTCAAATTTTTCGGATGTGTCTCAACTTGTGCAGCTAACAACCAGGTTTTTGCAAATGAAAACTTCTTATATGGAATAAGCTTCAGTCCCTAAATTGATTACCATAATGAATGTCATGTTTCAAGGTTTCATTACAAGCTCCTCAAATCTGTGTATGAAGTGTATTTTGCACAATCATAGATTTATCTTTCTTGTCATCTTTTGGTTCTTGCTTCCTTCTCCAAGCTTGTGTAGACTTCCCTTTTTGTTTGGTAATAGTATGTCTCATCTTGTGTCGTTTAGGTGGTTTCAACAAGTCACTTCTACAATGTCGTGCAATATGTCCATAGTTGTTGCATTTGTAGCATATAACACGATAGTTCACAAAAGGAACATATTAATTAGATTTTCTACTTGTCCACCCATAAGAACCATTATTTTTATTCCATCTATCTTTGTATTTCATTTGTGTCTTGCACTCTCTCGCTTGGTGTCCAAAACGATTGCAAGAGTAGCAATAGCCGTTAAAGGTACTCTTGGACTTGTATGTATGCATTTGCCCCGACGAGAAGGAGTTCTTGGAATTGTCCTTGACAACTTTAGGAGGAGATTTTGTCTCCTTGATCACTTCATCCTCAATAGAGCTTCTGAAAGTCTCTTCTAGGCTTTTTATTTTTCCCTTATTTGTCTTCTAAGGATTTTCTTTGGAAACTCCCATGAATGTTTGATTTCCTTCATAGCCAAGTCTTGTTTTGTTTGATGATGACCTTTGCCCATTAATGAGGTCATCTAGGATTCCAATGCTCTTCTCAAACTTGAGACTTGTGTTGCGCTTAATGGTTGTCTCTTCTAATTCTTTTCTCATAGAAACAATTTCACGTTCTAATCTTTCACAACTATCCTCTTTTTCTTTCAATTTGATTTGTACCTCCTCTTGAATTCTTTTTTCTTCTTTAATTTGAATTTTCAAATTAAGGGTTGTTAACTCCGCTTCCTTTGTTTGAGCCTTCAAGTCATTGATCACCCTTTCAAATTCTTTTTGTAATTTGGCATTTGTGGTACACTCCTCTTGAAATTTGATGTTTAGATCAACATTCGTCTTTTCAAATTCTCCAAGGCTTTGTAGCTCCTTATTAAATTCATTGGAATCTTGAAGCTGTAGCTCAAGCTTTTGGTTCTTTTTTCTAAGTTTTTCAATATCATCTATAGCACGATAGAGCTTTTCTTCAAAACATTTATCACCATCTTCATTCACTAAATGGTTTTCTCTTTCAAATGATTCTTCTTTTGTTTCCTCATGTTTTGACTCCTTATTCGTGTTTGCCTCATGGCCCTCATGAAACCAAGTACTTATTTCATTTGTGATAGAAGAAATGCATGAGGATTTATCTTCCTCTTCATGAACAATTTCCACATCTTGTAGTTTCTTACCTTCATCTTTTGTATGTATGACTGAAGGAACTTCCTCCCATTCATCTTTTGAATTGATCCTCTCTTTTTCTTCTTTTCCCAAGTGTGGGTTTAATTTCTCCTCGCATTGTGTGAACACATCGAGGAACAATGCTTACGCCGATGAAGGGGGAACCCACTCTTGCTTCCAAACAGACCATAGCATAAATATGGTGGGTTAGGAGAAAACATCACTTTCATGGATAGTAAGAATCATAATCTCTTTCATGGCTGCAAACACACCTTTATCATGTGCGTCATTAATTATGATGAAGAAATGATAGAGCATATCGTGGGTTATGTTGGTGTAATAACTAACACCTCTGGTGTGTAAGTTAAAACAAACAACTATGCACACTGCGTAATGAGTGCTCTTCAAATTAGCAGGGGAAGCTCCCTCTTTTGCTGATATGCATGAAAAAGTAAAGTATTCTAAATCCTATCTTTTTTATCTCAGTTGGAAGAGTGTGCAAGGTTAAGAAAACCTAGAATGTTGCAACTAAGGATTTTCTAGTTTCGCAGATCATTAACTACAACTAAACTAACTACTTTAAATCTATTCAGTTTCCTCGAATAAATAGAGCATTAGGAAATGGAGCAGGAATGTGATTATACGATAAACTTCAGGTACAGATTCACAACGTAAGGGCAAGGTGGCACAACTATTTGCTTGGCTGGGAAGAAGTTTATTAAAACAAACAAATATACGATAAACTAAGCACAAATTCACAATGTGAAGGCAAGGTGGCACAACTATTTGCTTGGCTGAATAAGTTTATTAACACACACATCACACAATAAGCTTTAGGTACAGATTCTAAACTTGAAGGCAAGGTGGCACAACGATTTTCTCAATCTGCATAGGCTTATTAAACACAATAACATAAGGTAAGCAACTGGGACAGTGTATTGCATAGAGGAGACACGCATACAACAACGATCAAACCAGCAACCCCATTTAACTAAGATGAGCATTCATCATAACAACTGCATGAAACCCAAGTGGCATAACAATTCATCATCATAACAAATACTCGTGAACAGATACAAAATAGGCAATATTACAGGCAAGGTAGGCACAGCATATATTGCTTTCTCATCCAAAAGTTATTTACAAATGAGCTGAAAGCTCTTATTTATAGACATCAAAGGTGTAGGCAACCCTAAAATCACCTTGAGTCAACTACAATCTCGCAGCATGCGAGATTTATTCATCTAAGTCTAAATGAAAGAAACTATACAGTTAATTGGAAAGCTACCATCAGTTAACCGATACAAACAATGCTAACTGGACATGTGCAACATGCACGTCCTTATTGAAAGAAAAGCTAATTGATAACTACCATCAATTAACTGGTCCTAACTAAAAGTCTATCCTCCTGCAAAGATATCTCCAAGAATGAGATAGACATGCTTGAGATAAGCAATAAGAACTCAAGAAATGACGTTGAGTTAATCGCTACTTCTTACTCATCCTCGTAAATAACTGCAAGATCCAACTGGGCGTCTACTACAAGCCCTCTTTGTCTATCACCTCATCTAGGGACTTGTCAATCGTCTCATCCTCTGGCACTTTGACACTATCCCCAATGATGAACTGCCTGTTCAACTCTTGTCTTCGTCCTGGATCACTCTCTGATTGTCTCTGACCTCCCTAGTCGCCTTGTTGAAACAGGCAGTCATCACTGAGAAGTTATCCAACTTGGACGCCTCAGGATCTCCACCTAGGTTATCATGAACCAGCTTGTCAAACTCAGTCTGCACAGCATCAAGCTTAGCATACGCACCATCTTCATGAAGATAATGGCACGGGATCTGAGTGACTTTGGCGGCTCCGTAAATGGAGTGAAGATCTTTGTTCCTTCTACAGCTTGACGCCTTTGACGCTTTTCTTGATTCCTCTCAATGGAAGAGTGTTGCATGACGAAACTCCGAAGTTTGACCGCGAACACTCTGGTTATGAGAAAATGCAGACGAACTCACTGCACATGCAGAATTCCAACGGCATCAACCCTTTGGATGTGCTTGATGCAAAACAGTGTCATCTTTTCTTTGAAATTGTGAATTAAGATCAATTTGGTCTTGCATCCAGTTTGAGTGAACTACCTTCTAAAAAACCCACCTGTTGACTATAAGCACGGCTATATTCTGACAACTTTTTCGGAAAGCTAAAAATAGTTCATGGTGGGGCTAAAAATAGCCTATTAACGAGCAATTTTCATGAAAAATTCTGAGACATGGGTTTTGTAGAGAAAATAATTCTAAGTAAACCCACAATGTCAGAAATTTGAAAAAACACCTTTTGCCTTGGCATGCAAGAGCTTTTCGGTTGAGAGATTTAATGGACGTAGGGGGTTCCCGAGAAAATTTCCCGCGAGAAAAATTGGCATATGAGTATTGTAGGCACTGGAGAACTGATCAAACCCAGATCTTCTGTTTTTCGAAAAATTGAGTTTCAAGCCCGCATGCAAAAGGTTTTCAATTGAGATTTGAACTGGCAATTAAGGGCACTGGGGCAATTTTTTTCGTGAAAATTTGGAACATGTGTTTTATGTAGAACTGAATTCTACGATGACCCAGATCGATAGATTTTGGAAAAAATGTGTTTTAGGCCCACATGCAACGAAAATTCTAGAGAAAAACACAATGCTCTAGAACAGAGGCAGCGGGGCAATTTTCACAAAATAATCTAAGTTATGGGTATTGTCCTTGATGCTGAAATACTCGAACCCAGATGATGCTTTTCTGAAGAATTTGTCGTTTTCTTTGACATGAGAAGAATACCTAAGAAGAGAATAGAGGAAAATAAGACAGAAGAATAGAAGTTTTTTATTTCTTTGTTTTCTCTCTTCTTTTGTAGAAATTCACCTATGCTTGAAGTAGAACTGATGAAACCTGCATGCAAATGGAAAACGAAGTCTGAAATATTCTGCTCCCGAACACTTTGAATCTGTAGCTACAAAGAACACTGAAATTTGACACTTTTAGCACCTTCAAATCACTTTTATGCTCAAGAAAAGACGTTTTTTGTCAACTCTGATGAAGAATAATGGACGCCATAAGAAAAATATATAAGAAAATATCTTCTAAGGCATGTGAAGTGCATGCTATGTCTTGGAAATGGCGCTTGAAGTTCAACTGGACCTTCAAAACTCACGCATGACCTATAATTGGCTTCAAAAAATAGTTAACTGATGTTAGAACAAACCCTAATTAGGGTGCCACTTTGAAAAGTTCAGTTAACTGTGCATGCAAACTAATTTTAGCCAGTTACAAACTAAAAATAAGTTCTAGCAGAAGTCGACTTGAAAAGAGTTTAACTAAAGATCTTAACGTAGTTAATTGAAAACTCTCCTCATTCGCACTTCTATTTTTGAATCTAAAAGTCAACCTTTGACTTTAGGCGTTTTTCCATACTTACACTTTTCTGAAAATTTGAGTTTGAAAACCCCGCCGAAGCTCACGTTTGACCACTGATTTTGATTGACTGCCATGTCGGATCAACTGGCTGACAGTTTCGTTGAAGAGCAGGACCAAATCTGATAAAAAGACTCCTTGAGGCGACAACCCATAATTCACCAATCTGAGGCCTCAAAAAGATGGGCATCCCTGGCCTCCAGGGGCGCTTTTTGACCTCAAAATATTTTCAAGCATTTTCCATCATTTTCACTGAGAATTTGACCTTATTTCACTTAACGTTTCCCGACATCCGGCAAAACTTTAGAACGTGTTGACTGACTCACTACGGAGCAAACTGAATTCTAAGCAAGAGCTCTTGGAGAGCACTTTGTGTAAAAACATCATTTGATCTTTCTAAAACATGGGCACCCCTGGCCTCCAAGGGTGCTTTTCCCAACCAGTGTTAGCCATTTTCACAACTGGCTAAAAACCACTTATCTTCCGGCTACAAGTTGTAGAGACATCATCTAACCCGGCTGAAACAAGCAACGTAAAGTTGGAGCTGACACAAACAGGACGAGCATCTAAAATCATCAAACAGATTGAATCCAAGGCTCCAAAACCTTGGGCGCCCCTGGCCTCCAGGGCTGCTTTTGACATTTTTGGATAGTTCTGATCAAGTCCGGAACCTAAAGTTTGACCTTTGACTATGGCAGCATGACAACTTTGATTGACCTGCTAACAGATGCGTTGCGGAGCTAGATCAAGATGGAAACAAACCTCCTAGGTGTCACTTGATCAGAAAACTTCATCTGGAGCTCCAAAAAGATGGGCATCCTTGGCCTCCAGGGGCTCTTTTTCACTCCAAACTTAGAATATTTTCAATTTCCCTCGTTTTGCGTTCAATCTCCAATTTCAGGTGATATACTGATCCATCGAACTGGCTAGCTAGCTCATCGCAAAGCTAACAGGAATCTGGAGAAGACATCTTAGAAGAGACAAGTCACAAAAAGTTGATTCAGGCCTCCGGAATGATGGGCGCCCCTAGCTTAGAGTTGTGCTTTTTCACTCCAGAGTTAGCCATTTTCACAGCATCTTCACCTCATCGAAAAACCCCTCCGAGACGAAGTAACTTTTTGGACGAAACTTGCCATAGAAACATCACCGAAGCGTTTTGAGCTTAGCTTTCGACACCGGGCACCTGGCCATCGGCCATTGATGAGTTCAGTAAACCTAACTTCTCACTTGAAAAAACGAAAACTACCCACCAGGGTTAAACTGAGTTTTAACTAAATCTGACTTCACCATCGTGATCGTGAAGCAAAATAAGCTAATCAAAACAAATTTCAGCCAATTCTGACAAGTTTCAATTTTTAGGGTTTTGACCTAAAAATAGGGGTCCAGAAACCCTAATTTTCATTCTTTTCAAATTTTGCTAGTACCTCTGTGGCATCACACAGACTCAGCCCGTACTTGAATTGCCCAAAAACTGTGTTTTGACATCATTTTTACAAGGTTTAGACCATTTTAAGCAAAATGCCTTAATGAAGCAAAAAAATTGGTTTGGGTACAACAGGTTAGATGTTGTAACCCTAAGTCCACAAGAAGGATACTCGTCCTGATTTCTGCAAATGTTTTTAATATGGTCACCCTTCTTGAATAATGTGTACTATTGGTGCAATATAGATCTTCAAAGCTTTTTATAATCAATTGTACAACCTCTTTCATTGTGTCCTTGTCATAGGGTATTAGAGGTACCAAGATTCTCATAATCTTACTTAAACAAGAATTCACAACTTGATCTCTTCATCATTATGCCTTAACCATTTGTGTTCCTTTAAGGCAGATACCGTAGGCGTTAGAGCTAAATCTAACACTTTGGATGATCACTTAATGTGATTTAAACATTCTTCCACCACTTTAAGTGTGTCCAAAACATCATCTCGTGATTCAAGTTCCGTTGTAAGTTTGTTTCCTGCCTCATAGAGTGTTTTTTCCAATTGTGTGATATCTTATGTCGCCATGATTAATCAAGTTTTTTGACCTTTACCCACTATAATGACCCAAGATTCGAATCAAACAATCTTTCCAATTATTCGTTATTGAATTGACACAAATGGTCATTCAATATCATTAACATTAATTGTATTTTCGGAATTATTAATGAAGTTTGATTCCAATGGTAATTTGCAAATAGATTTCATAGTTGTTTCTAAATTAACTTTAAATTCATGCATTTGAATACATAAGAGGTTGGACCCCCTTATTGTGTTGTTTTTGAGTATATTTTACATACATGCAATAATTAAGAGATGCCTTTTCTGATATTTGTCCAAGTGTTCATGCATCATTTAGAGATTGATCATTGGCTCTCAAAAGAGCTTTCAAATCTTCAAAAATATTTGACTACAAATTTTATAAGTCCATGATCCGATGATGATCTTTTCTCAAGATACTTAACCATTCTTTATATCTGCCTTATCCCACTAGAAAGGCATGACTTTTTTCAATGAATTGCAACTCCTCACCAAAGGCTATACCTTTCCCAAGGGAGGCATCCCTTTGTCTCAGGCTTGGATCACTATCATAGAGATTAATATAATATTTGTTCTTTTTCTTTAAGGCTATGATTATTATGTCGTTACCAACTCTTAATCCCTCATAATCCTCAATGGTTGCCAACCACGTAGAATATTAAATTCTTCAATGGTAATAAATTCGATATTGCATTTATATTGATTCCTGAGCATAGTAGGGTTACTCCAATTACAACCACGATTTGCCTATGAGTAGCGACCAAGATGGGTGTGTGACTGAAGCGGCAGTTTCAAAGATATAATTTTCAGCAAACTCCAAATAGTGGTGCTAAGTCGCAAGCCATAGGCGATCAATAAACTTATAGCGATACTTTAGAGACATAGTGCTGTAATTTATTTGCCAAGCTCGATGACCATGCCAGTGGCGTATTGAATTGAGGCTCCTCTCAATATGATTTGTTACTTTAAATAGCACCGATGTTTCTCCAATTATCGGAATATGACATACGTCGGTGATATAGTCTAACATATACCCTATGCCCTATATGAGTCATCAACCAGCATATGATAGCTACTGTAGGCGACATCCTTTCCTTTGCATATGATCTGGAATGGTATTGGCCTCAGAGATATGTAGAACGATAATCAGGAGTTTGCAATCTGGATCTTCCACATATTATCGAAAAAATATTAATTCTTTTGACTAATCATTGCATCTAGGTCGAACAGTTTAACATCGATGTCTTACTTAAGAAGTATTTTGGTAAGCAATATAAATAGCAGGAGACAATAATAGTGGTGACTTTTATTTCCAAACTGGCGGCTCCAATGAAATCGCAACTCCTATAGTTGACTCCTTCATTCCTTACTGCCCCTACCTTTTATTTCAACCATGACATGGCAAGAGAGTGGCGGCTATGAAAAGAGCTTATACAGAAGTATTTATCCTGGTATTGCTATCCAATTAATCTTGGACCTTGAATATTTAATTCCTCCCAATAATATATCGTTAACTTAGGTACAAAATTATTATTTTTATTTAATCTCCCTTTTAATATTATTCTTTCTCTTTGGAGATTAAATATTATTTATTTTCTTCTTGCCATTAAAAACGGGACATGACATGTGAAATATCATAGATACCTACTAATATTCTCAGCATTCTTTTGTCATTTCATTTGTCGTTGAATAAACTTTGCAAAATGTGGCAAATGTGTGAATCAAATTCAATTACCCAAGCTTAATATGGGTAAAACTCAATAAAAACACAAAAGTTAAAAGACAAAATACTAGTAAAAATAGTAAATGAAACAAATATTTGCTAAATTTCATATCAAATATGGTGGATAGAAATAAAATTAGCCATATAGCCTTATAAAAGTGCGAATAATAAAAATTTCTATAGGATTATAAATTATTTTATTCGCCTAATAGGGTTTAGATAAGAAAAAGCTAGCCCTAAAATACTATTTTGTGGCCTACAATTTTATGGGAAGCCTAATAGTTTTTAACTAAACCCTTATTAGTTTATTATCTAAAGTATTCATATGTACAAAAAAAATATTCAAAGTAAAACTTACAGAAAATTTGAATATTGTAATGCTAAAAAATTTAATCATCCTACGTATGTGAAATGAGGCCAAAAAAGATAGGTATGTTACATGTATACTAGAATATTAGAACTAATTTTTGAAAATCTTGATAACGCTGGAAAAATGGCACAGCAAATATGGCACGGCATCATTACTCGGTATTAATCGCGAATTCTTCAAAGATTATACTACTATTGAAATTTCATTTTCTTTTGTTTTTCTTTATTCCTAAGGCATCATAATCCACTTCACATTGTGGATAGACCATGCAGCTTGAGGGAACAATATGTATACACCCAAAATGAACACAAACACTTTTAGTTACTAGGGAAGCATTGACCTACCAAATAAATATTCATGAGATTAGTGTGCAGCATGGCCAATCTTGACATCATATATTCACATAGCTAGAGTTGTAGAGCCACTTAGGGATCCTAGCTTGCCCTAAAGGACTTTCCTTACTACGCCTCCTATGCTTCATTTCCTTATGCCATGTCCCTAGCATCATAACCCACTTGATGTGATGGATAGGCTATGTATTTGATGGGGCAATATTTCTACACCAAAAATTGTCACAAACACTTTTAGTTTCCATGGATGCATTGACCTCCCAAAAAGAATCATGAGATGAAGGTGTACTTCCGATGAAGACTTTTGAATCTGTATTTGATTTGTTTTTGGTTTTTTGTATTTTTTATGTTTTTGAAGGTTATTTGCTTTTTTTTTGTATTTTTTGATAATGATGCCAAGCAAAAAGAAAACTAGAAATTAACAAAATACTGAAAAAGGAATACTGCTGCAAGATATATTGTTTTCTATTGTTTATTTTCAATCTTTTACATATTGAAGCATACCCGGAAAAAGAGCTAATAGTAATATTGAAAATCTGCAATCTCTGGCAGCAAAGTATTAAACCCTCCTAATGGCGAACTGCTGCAAATAATGGTTTCTCCTCCACAGAATCTATCCAAAATGCCTCTATGGAAATAGACGCCAACCATGAAGGAAAAGAGGCCAGAAAAACAAAGTGATTTTCCCTAGAGAAATCACGCCATGCTGAGAGGATGGTACAGCTGGCTGTATGTCAGAATGTATACGGCCTTGGGATGTGTGCCCAGCAATAAAGAATGCAGCTCTTAAGATATTCACCTCCCACAATGAACAATCTGCCTGAAAACCCTTAATAAACTTCTCCAATCTGCACAATATTGGTCCCTAGATGAAACCAAATCTCACAAGCTAACTTCAGCTGATGTTGCACAACCTCAAAAAGCACGAACAATGAAGAATGAACGTTCTCCAATGTCAAACAGCTTTGGAAACACAGAAACCCTTGGTTTCTCTCCTCCAATCGCCAAAGAAATCATGAAAGACAATTATCAAAAGCTCAATAGAATGAGTCGAACTTTCTTTGGCTTCCTTATATCCTCTTCTCAAAAGGTTGATCCCCAATTTGCCTTTTTGCTCATTTAAATATTATAAAGTTTGTACTTTAGCCATAATAAAATATAATCTTGAAATTGGCGCCCCAAGTAATTAATTCAATTCACCCCCTTTTTAATGTCTCATGACCCCTTAAGACATAAAGTACAATTAAAACTTTATCATATAACTTTATAATATTAATTATTATTAAAGTCACCTTTAATAATAATCAAACGTTATAACTTAGGCAATACTCCTTATTTCATCAAAACAACTGAATTCTGAAATCGACACTACCAACATATCACCTTCAGGTTCCCTGCTATAAATAGAAACCCTAACCTAATGACTTACTATAAATAGTAAGTGTGTGAAACTGAGCATTGAAACACCAAACGAAGGCCAATCCTAGACCCACTAAACACTGGAGAAGAGAAATGTCATTAACTGACCAAGTATCTGCCTTAGAAGACCCTCTACCCAAACCCATTAGCCTACGAGGGTCAAAATGATAGGCTAATCCCACTGACAATTGATGTCTAGCTAGAAGGGGACATTACATCCTAGCTTGCCCTAAAGGACTTTCCTTACTACACCTCCTATGCTTCATTTCCTTACGCCATGTCCCCAACATCATAACCCACTTGATGTGATGGATAGGCTATGTACTTGATGGGGCAATATTTATGCACCAAAAATTGTCACAAACACTTTTAGTTTCCATGGATGCATTGACCTCCCAAAAAATATCATGAGATCAAGGTGTACGATGGCTAATCCCATGGTCATGTCCATTGGAATATAATAATGATGTAATAATGTTTTTTCACACTTTAGTTTACTTAGGTAGTTAGGTGCAGATCATTAAATCAGGTTGTTGTGGTAGGTGTAGTTGTTGCAGCTCTTAATGAACCTATTGTACTGTCTTTAAATATGGCAGTTATACCATTAAATGTGGTAGATAAAATAGTGCATTTCTAAATCAATATAATGTTGCTTCCATTCTTTGTGGAGTAAGCCATTTTTAGGCAATTCAAGTCTTTTTCTCTCATCTCATTTTATGC
This sequence comes from Sequoiadendron giganteum, assembly GCA_007115665.2. NCBI lineage: Eukaryota > Viridiplantae > Streptophyta > Pinopsida > Cupressales > Cupressaceae > Sequoiadendron > Sequoiadendron giganteum. The sequence goes on from CM021108.1 coordinate 400,941,392, forward strand.
ATATACTAACATTGGTATTAGAAAAGTTAGGGTTCCAAATTAGGGTTTGATCATACAAAAAAAGTCGAGAACAAGTCATGATCGTGGATTGAGGTCACAAGATTATTGAAAGGTGCAAGAGGTCACTGAAAACTCAAGCAAATCATTAGAGGTCGTGAAGGGTTGCCAAGGGCACAATCACACAACTAGAATCAATAAAAAATTGTGTCACAACTAGGAGTTTTAGACACCAAATAGTCATGCGATTGAAAAACAGCAAAAATCACAGACAAAAATTCCAAAACATTGAGTAGCATCAAAAACAGTCAAAATCACATCATTTTTTTTGCCAAAAATCTCGAACTTTTTCTAGAATTTAAGGGTCGTGCGGGATACAGACCTATTAGCAGTGCTTTTTGGAGGCATGGGCATCTAAAATTTGTAAGTAGGGAATAGAAAAAGCACAGGTTTTTAAAGTTGCGTAAAGGATTTTAATGTAAATTTTCTGAGCAATTTTTTAAGTGGATTTGAAGAAAAAATCTTTGTTATGGAACAAAATGGCAAGTTTTTCAAACATCAGAAAGTTTAAAATTTTGCAGCCCTGGCTAGGACAGATATTCCAAGTATTTTTCTTGATAAAAATTCACTTAGTTTCTTAGATAAATTTCAGTTTGTGGGGTGCAGTTCAAATTTTAAGGAATTTGCAAAATATACAAAGTAGACTTTCAAAATATTTGTTAAATCCAGGATCTCTGATATATAAGGGGTTGAAATTTTCTAAGATCGCATTTTAAAAAATTCTAGAAAGTTTGTAGGTCAAATTTAAAGGGGTTGTCAAGGTTTCAAGCAAAAAAAAGTGCTAGGGCAATGGCCAATATTCAAATTTAGTGTGGTTTAAGCAAAGAAAGTCACCGAGAAAAATTACAATATCTAGAGTCACAAAACATGATTGCTAAGTATCAGATGTGTGACAAAATTATCATAGGAATCAAAATCAGGCCCACAACCAACCCAAATGATCTTTACAAGCATCATTGGATGCCCTACTAATACTCAAGTTGTCTATGTCTAATAACTTAATCCTCGAAGTCCATAATGGCACATTTGTATTCATATCATGGGAAAATTTGAAAAACAAGTATCAAGTCTCCAAGTAAAGTTGAGCCTTGCATTTGAAGAATATGTTATTTTCCACAAAGTTGCAAGAGGGTGGCGTCTCCATCAAAGGGTGATACTCACCACAATCAACAAACTAGTAGAGGAGGAAGATATCGTCACTCTAATCATTAACAACTTGTCACCTTCCTATGAAACTTTTATGGAGTCTCTATAATGTCCCACCCTGATTTGCATACAAATTTTTTCGATATTACCTATCTAGCTGCTCAGGCATTTCGACAAACAGTTGTCATGTCATTATCCTGAACTTGTGTTTCAGTTTTCTTCTAGGAGAGCGATGAGTGAGTGTGCAAAATATTCAAGGTATAACTCTTTCCCACAGTTCTTTAATTCAAAATGACGAATATTGAAAGTTGGAGATATACAAAAGAATTTTACACTAAGAAATGTATCTCAAATAACTTTCAAGTGAATAGCATTCAATATCATATATCAGAAATTAATAAACTGTTACATAAATACTGTAGCTGACCTTGACATTGATCATGCATGAATCGTCACCCTCCAGACTTCAATTTTGAACCTTCACAACTATTATCTGTGCCTTAGAAGATGTCACAGTACCACAAAATTTACTCACCCTTTACAAAGCCCATGGCTCCCTTTGGAAATTTTGCCGCTACCTTTTCTAAGGATTATGTCGCTTCTACAGTTGCAAAGACTTAAGGATAGGCTACGGTTTCTTTAAATGCACAGGTCCAAGAATAGGCGACAGCCAATGGAATGAAATAGGCAGAGATGTTTTTTGAAATCTCCAGATTATAATAAATCTCCTATTTGCAATCACGGTAGCTTAAGATGCCTTTCCATATACGGCGGCTAAAACAAAGGGAAAAATTCAGAACCTTTTACCTGGCAACGACGACACATACAAATTTCATTTTCATCAACTTTTTCCTCAACTTCTTTCCCATAGCTCAACATCAAGCCACTCCCATCTGAAAATAATTCAATGCCCAAATGAAAGACAAATCCCCTGACCAGAATATTGTGAAGCAACTGAATGCAAATAAGCTACAGTTGAAGATAATGGGTGACAAGCTTCAGCAAATATTATCCTCTTCCTTTATTTCCCTTGACTGTGCCACTAGGAGAATTAATATATTCAGCTCTTTAACAACTGCTACGCAGCTAGTCAAGGGAGGAAGATTCAAGGCTGCAATAAGGCTCAAGGAATATGAAACGACTCCTCCAAAGAAGTCGAACTGGCTCTTATGACTTCTCCCAACTGTCATGTCAGCGTAATGTTCCTAATCCGCCAATAATTTTTTGGTGAAGAAAACACAAAATAGAGACCATATAAGTTGCCACTTCCTATGACAATGTGACCACTTTAGCTGACTTTGCTCAAACATAACAAATGCTTCTTCTCTTAATTAAATGAATTTTTATGACGTTCCATTACCACTAATTTCAATTGCTTAACAATAGATGCCTACACAGGAGAAGAAATTGATTCTTTATTTTCTTACAACTGCAACTATCAATTAAGTTCAAAATTTAACTTTTTACAAACTGCATCGAACACAATACTGAAACTCCAGACCAATTAAAAGCAACTAAAAAACTGATGTCAAGGTCTTAATGTTTATATCAACATTGCTTCTTGTGGTACGGGCAACAATGCCTGAAATTGCACAGCTGAAGCAAATAACCAGAAATAAATGAAGTTGTTTCCTGAATCCAACTGATAAATCACAAAAATGACATCACAAATCTCAATCGTGAAATCCAAGTGCAAAATTTGAATGATTCCACCAAAATTACCAATTGTAGTCGGCCACAATCGGTCGTCGGTCGTAGTCGATCGTCGATCATAGTCGGTCATTGTCAGCCACAATTAATTATATTTAAATAAGACTATAGTTAGTTTATAATATTTCATATACTTTTGTACATGGTTTGGGAAGATTAATTCCTAACTAGTGATTAGTTGTTGTCATGAAGCGTCGTGACGGTTGGTTCCTCAACCACCGCCAATGGCTATTTGTATTCTAGTCAATATAATCAGGAGGGAGTGTGTTGGTACTTATGATATTATGTTATATGCTTTGATTCTACTATGGCTATTGTACTTGGTTACCGTGAATAATAGATGAAGTACTATTTTGTTGTGCAATGCATTCATGATTGTTCATACTTGTCTATGTTCTATTAATTCCGTTTTACTCTCATAGTACGTTGTGAGTACTCCAGAGAGTAAACATTTCACGTTGCTGCCTAAGCGAATCCGATAAACACCCAGACAGGTGAATGATGTTGTGATGGGGCAGCCGACCGAAGGGCCAGTACAAGCAGACGAGGATCATGAAGACGCTCTGACGGAAGACCTCTGCAGGCTGTGAGAAATCTCGTTAAAGGACCACGTACGAAGTGAGGCTCTCAGGCGAGAGATCCCTCAGGCAGTCATTTGGGATAGACTGCGTGTCAACAAAGAGGTTGACCACCTTCTTACCAAACTGCCAAGACTGATAGCACACCACTACATTATCTTACAGGATCTCCGAGCTGAGAGGGATCAGGAACGCCAAAGGCAACAAATATTGCAGTGATATGAAGAAGGAGCCAAACGGGAAGAGGAGGAACGAGACACTAGCCAGAGATGTACTGTTGGCAACCTGCAATGATCACATGAACTACCTGTAATGCCCATACGACCAAACAAAGACAAGAACGGAATACCAATCAAGCACCAAACTAAGGAGGAGAGCGTTCAGCGATCAGTCAAACTACAAGAGCAAGAAAACTGGCAACAAAGACTGAGGCAAGTTGAGAAAGAATTTCATGAAGATTTAATTGAAATAAACCAAAGTATAAAAAGAGCACATAAGAATCTTGAGGAAATAGACCAAACAATCAATAGAGCAAATTAGAATTTTATTGAAGAAAGGGACGACAGACCTTTCAGCACTCCACACATTGGAAGGTACAAAATCACTGAAAATGAAAATGAATTAAGTGGAGAACTTGATAACAACATTTGACTCATTCAGGAGTTGTCCATATCGGACGACAACGAAGGGCTGAGGGCTGGAAGATCTGAGCCCAAGACCCCCTGCCAGAGGGAGTATCGGAGTGGAACCCAGGAGACTCAAGGTGTCGAGGACGCTAACGGAAGACGTGGGAGTGGCTCGTACGTGGCCAAGAGTTCAAGTGATGCACCGGAACGTAGCGAGGAAACCGGTCTAGTCGGGTCCAATACACAAGGAGGACAGCGGGGAAAGATGGTGACTCTTGAGTGGTAGAAGCTGCTGAAGTTTACAGGGAATGGGTCAGAAGATCCAGTACGACATTGCAAAACATGTGAAACAATCTGGATAGAAAATGGACAGGATGATCCGGATCACTGGCTAAAAGCATTTCCGGCGACACCCAGAGATAATGCCGTCGACTGGTACTCAGAATTGGACCAAGCAAACAAAGCTACATGGAGATTATTGAAGCAAGCATTTCAAGATGAATTTAGACTCTTGAGGGATGATAGCGAGATTGTAGCGGAGATCTACAATACCAAGCAAGGGAAGCATGAGACTATGCGTACCTATAACCGCAAACTGAAGGATCTATTCGGCAAATTAGAGAAACAACCAGCGGATGGTCTAAAGAAGCGATGGTTCATTGAAAACTTGCTTCTGTCGCTGAGGAAGAAGATGAAAGTCGTGCCTTCGTCGTCGTACGCTGAAGCGTACAATCGGGCGATGGATATAGAAAGCGAAAACAAAACATCCTCTCGAGGGAAAAAGAAGATAGACGACGAGGAGAGTACAGATGACAACGACCATGAATCAAAGACCGTACAAGCACTCAAGAAAGATATGATGCGAATGATGAAAGAATTGAAGGCCGACAAAAAGAGTACGAGGGAAGCACAAGAACTATGGTGTACAGACTGCAATGGGGAAGGTCACACAAAGGCTAACTATCTGAAGAAGTTATTATGCAATATCTACCAAGTGATGGGACATTCCGTCAAGGAATGCCCATACAACTTAAAAGCCAGAAGTGCACAAGTACTCTTTGCTCAAGGAGAACCGTCGACACCGCCGAACACACCACCGAAGCCCCAGTACAATAGCAATGCATCCCTTGGAGGTTAGCAGAGCAAGAGGAGTCCGAGGAACAGAATACACTACGACGATAAAGGACGGCCCATGATCCAATGCCGGAAGTGCAACGAATGGGGTCACTTTGCCAAGGACTGCCAGAACGGCCAAGGTTCGGGAGGAAGATTGTGTAAGTGGTGTGGACCAGGCGACCATGAAGATAGTGAATGCCCTAAGGAGAAGGGTATCCATATGCTGGAAGTAGAAGAACAAGAGGTACTGGCGATCACCAGAGCAAAAGCAAAGAAGGCAACCTACCCAGATCCACAGACGGAAAAACACAAGATGAAGGAAGCAAAAGCCTAAGTGAAATTGGCGATGGCAAAGGAGAACAAAATATCTCTAGAGAAGCCAAAAACCTCTCGGCGGTCGGAAGGGGAAACCAACATCGTACGGCAGGTACTGCAAACCACCGTACCGATCAAAGTAACTGACCTTCTGCAGACTCTGTCGCAGTTGCAACTAGCAATGACAAATGTCCTCGGGGATGGCAAGCAACCGTGATCAGAGGACCGAAGGCAAAAATCGGTACCAGAACCGCCACCGTACGGTAAACAAACCATTGATCCCATACTACTAACAGCAAACATTGGGAAGATGCCAACGGTTGTTCAGATGGGGATCGGAGGGAGCATTTTTACAAATACTATCGTCGACGGAGGATCAAGAGTCAACGTATTACCCAAAGACACATGGAAGAGTCTCAAGAAGCCAACACTTTGGCCACCGACATTCCAACTCGTTGGTGCCGATCAACATGGCATCAAACCGCTGGGAAGGTTGATGGCACAAAAGTTGGTGATCAGAACACAACCATTCCTGTTGAACTTTGTAGTCATTCCATTGCAAAGGAAGGCGTACGATGCATTGCTTGGACGAGGGTGGTTAGTGGCAGCCAAGGCGAATCATAATTGGAAAAGAAACACTGTCCATAGAGAATGACGAGAGGAAGTACGTGATCGACTTGAAGAATCAGGCTATCAATGAAGAGTTGGCATCTTTTGAATCAGAATTCAACGAGAGAGAGTCAAACATGGACAAAGGTAGGAAAGCAATGGAACCTAACGAGGAGGGTGTACTTGAAATCGAGAGTTGCTCGAAAGACGATACAAGTTCGTTGAATGGCCTATTTCATTGGCAAATGGAGAATTATGAGGTGTTCCAGCAAGAGTGTAACATGCTACAGATCGGAGAATCCAAGAAGGAGAAGAGAAGGGCACGTCTAGCCGAGTATGGAGAGTACAAAGAAAGAGTATCAAAACCGAACGATATGCCAGCCCACAAATACGAATAGGTACGAGATGGAAAAATTGTGTTGGAGAAAAAAAATGAAAAAAAAAAAGTAGAAGAATTAAAAAAATTTAAAAATGGAGAGAGAAAAAGGAGACGGAGGAGAGAAAAAAGAGACAAAGGAGAGAAGCAAAAGGAGACGAAGGAGAAAAAAAGAGATGACGAGAGAAGAAAAAAGAGACAGAGGAGAGAGAAAAAGAAGACGGGGGAGAGAGAAAAGAGACAAAGGAGAGAAAATAAAGACAATGAGAAAGAAGACAGGAGAGATAAAAGAGACGGAGGAGAGAGAAAAAAGATAAAGGAGAGAGAAAGAATGCAAAAGGAGAAAATTAAAAGAATTAAAGGAAAAGTGTTAAGTGAAGAAGAAAATATTAATGTCGGAAGTGTTGACAAATTAAAAATAATATGGCCAATTAAAGTGAAGAAAATAAAAAATCGCCAAGCCCCAGCCATCAAGGATGTACGGCCATTTAAAGAAATTGCCGAGAAAAATAAAGTTCGGCAAAAAATTAAAAGCATCATAGTACAGCCATTTAAAGAAATTGCGAAGAGAAATAAAGTTCGGCGAAAAATCAAAAGCATTATAGTACGGCCATTTAAAGAAAGTGCTAGGAGAAATAAGGTTTGGCGAAATATTAAAGTCAGAAGCGTCATTAAATCAAAAATCATACGGCCATTGGGAGAGAGAGGAAGTTCGACGAAAATAAAAAATTGCCAAGAGCATATATTGGCAGGTAAGAGAAGGGCGTACGACATTAGTAACCAGAGAGAAGGCATACGCTGCATCACAGAAAAGCACGAAACAATGGACAAGGAGGTTGTACGACATATAGTATGGCAAGTTGAAGACACAAGGAATTGCACTGTAGAGAAATCGCAAGGCATGGCAAGCATTGGCAATCAAAGGAGGTTTGTATGACACAAGGCATATAGTACCGCCATATGCCTGGCATACAATGCATCACAGAAAAGCACGAAACACTGGACAAGGAGGTTGTACAGCATATAGTACGGCAAGTTGAAGACACAAGGAATTGCACTGCAGAGAAATCACAAGGCGTGGCAAGCATTTGCAATCAAAGGAGGTTCGTACGACACAAAGCACTGCATAGAAAGCTCGTACATCCCCAGGAAGGCAGTATCTGGCGGAGTTCAGCAGAACAAAAGAGTTGGCACTTAGCAATCCTTCACATCGTACAGTGTCTAGCAAATTTTCAAACAATACAGCCTTCGACAAATCTCCACATCATACGACAAACTCCAAGTAGAAGAGGCGTTCATCAAGTTGGGCAGAGATCTCAAAACGTACAACCTTAGATGAATTTGCCCGTACGGGTGAATGATGACTTTGGCATGCAAATGATTAAATGTTTTGGCGTATGAAATTTGGCGAATACATGGCAAGTACAAACCATACGGAGAGTGTGGAGGGATGGATTTAGACATACAGGGTAAGACAAAGGGAGAAGTCAAGTCATATGGTGTAGAAAGGAGGGCGTACATGTACGTTGGAGTTGTCTGTACGATGGTGAGAAGCTAAGGATCTACGCTCGACCACTTGGCGCATCGTCAAGTCAACCGCTAGGCCGATCGCCAAGCACAATGCCAGTACGACCGCCTGGCACACCGTCAAGAGGATCGTCTGGCGCACTGCCAAGACAACCGCCAGACTTGGCACCACCAATTGCCACACTGTCAGTTGCCACACCGCCAGTTGCCACACCAGCAAACTTGGCATCGCTAATTGCCACACCGCCAGACTTGCCACCACCAGTTGCCACATCGCCAATTGCCACACCGCCAGACTTGCCACCGCCAGTTGCCACATCGCCAAACTTGGCACAGCTAGCTACCATACCGCCAGGGTTGGCAGTTCCAGTTGGAGGAAGTACACCACCAGGGTTGGCAGTTGTAGTTGCAGGAAGTACACCACCAGGTTCGGCAGTTTCAGGAAATGCACTACTAGGGTTACCAATTTCAATTTCAACCACACCGCCACCGCCAGATTCAGCAATTTTGGGAGATGCAATGCCAAGGTCGACAGTTTCAGTGGCACGGCCAGGAGATGCACCGCCGGTTCTGGCAATTTTAGAGGATACACTGCCAGGTCTAGCAATTTCAGGGGATACATCGCCAGGTCTGGAAGTTTTACGGGATACGCCGCTAGGTCTGGCAATTTTACAAGATACGCCGCTAAGATTGGTGTTGCTAGTTACCTCGACGCCAGCCACATTGCAAGACATGGCAAACATGCCAGTGTTGACACCGCCAACACCATCTGGCCGATTGTGGGGCGCATCATCGAGCGCACCGCCAGGAGGACCGTCGGGCGCACCGCTTGGAGAATTGGGTGCATCGCCAAGACTGACACCATCGATGCCACTCACAGTGACAACATTAACATAAATCGCACCAACGATGGTGTCAATGGCCAAAGGGTTGTCCACAAGATCAACCGAGCCACTAGTCCTATTGGCTCGACTGCCAACACCATCGACGGGACCGCCAAGAACCCAATAGTCAGAGAGAGTGGTCTTGAGCAGACATTGGCCGAGAGGCACCCCCGTCTTTGTTTTTCATCATCTGGAAGATAGCTACTTTTGTGGGGGGGATGATGTAGTCGACCACAGTCGGTTGTCAGTCGTAGTCGATCGTCGGTCGTCAGTCGTAGTCGGTCGTCAGTCGTAGTCGGTCATAGTCGGCCGCAGTTAATTATATTTAAATAAGACTATAGTTAGTTTATAATATTTCATATACTTTTGTACATGGTTTGGGAAGATTAGTTGTTGTCATGAAGCATTGTGACGATTGTGATGGTTGGTTCCTCAACCACCGCCAGCGGCCATTTGTGGCTATTTGTATTCGAGTCAGTATAGTCGCGAAGGAGTGTGTCATTACTTATGATATTATGTTATATGCTTTGATTCTAGTATGGCTATTGTACTTGGTTACCATGAATAATAGATGAAGTACTATTTTGTTGTCCAATATGCATTCATGATTGTTCATACTTATCTATGTTCTATTAATTCCATTTACTCTCATAATACATTGTGAGTACTCCAGCAAGTAAACACCAGCCAAGGTGGATGATCTCACCACCAGAGCTGATCTTCCTTCAGAGGGTTTTCGTCCTCTAAAAGCCTGTGGTGAACTCCGTTCAACCAGCAAAAAACCATTCTCCAATTCCAAAACTAGCATGCCTACAATACCACTCCTGCAAACTTTAATTCCCCTCCTCTCTGTAACTCCACCTTGAATTCTCCCCTTTTTCCCATCTTTGAATTTTAATCTTTTGAGAATTCATCAAAAAAGTAACTTATTTAATTCACTTAACTTTTCTATAACTTAAGTTACTTTTGCACCATTAAATAATTAATTTTAGTTGTCCTCTCTAATTTAATCTTTCTAGACAACTTAAAAATTAATTATTTAATTGCAATGCTGACTTACAAAAATTGGGGACGTTACAATCTCTTAACTTATTAGTAAAAAGCCAAAGTTTGACATTTGACGAGGTGAGTTCATGCTTGTTGCAAAAGAAACGATGACAAGAGCAAATGAATGAAATTTCTTCTAAGAGTTAAGAAATTCCCTTGCTACATGGTCTCAAGTTACAAGCTATTATTCTTTCCTTCATTTCACAACCACAGAGAAAGGTAACATGCTTTTATTGTCAAAAATTTGGGCATGTAAAGAATGATTATAGGAAACCTCAATATGATCTATCCCACAAGCAACAAAATGAAGCTAATGTGGTAGACAATGCTAAGGAAGACAATGATGAGAATTTTGCATTGATGGCTCTTCCAAACAATTCTAAAAGCACTTCTTGGTTCTTTGATTCAAGCACATCCAATCACTCGACCTATCAAAAGGATAAGTATGTTAGGTTTGTTGTTGATGATAATCACAAGGATTTCATTTCACTTGCTGACAATTCATGCAATTAAAGGGATAGGTAATGTAAAAATTGAACTCAACAATGGCATCGAAGATCCCTATGTTCTAGCTCTCTGTAAGCCCCATTACAAAAGTCCCTAATGTTCTAGTTCAATTTTGTGGGTAGAGTACATTGTTTCTAATGTCAAACAAGATAAAATAATTCCTTGAGGGATTAGGCTAGGCTTTGTGCATAAAGGCTCGTAAAAACTTATTGATCCTATTTTGCATGTTACACCAAAGGAATCGTGTTCCAATCTTAAATCTAAGGATGTCAAGGCAAAAGCCAATACCTATCAATTTATGGTGTGTTCCAATGTGTCTACCTTTGGGTGGTTCTTCTCCACCTATATTTCAGCAACACAAAATTGTAGGTGTCTCCAATCCAATTGAAGTCCAGCCCATAAAAATTTTGTCTCCACAACATTCACCTATTATGCATTGGTGGCATCTATAGTACTTTAAAGGTGACCTCAATGATGACTTCACCAAATCAAAAGCATCAACTCAAAAGACAAGAAAGAAAATTGATGACTCCGCAACAAGGCAAGTTCACTATGGTCTTTCTCGCACCTACCTCATGTGTTTATCATAATGAAGGTTGCTCGTGCAGCTATTCCTTCTATTTTATGCACATTTAGAGGAGCATATAGTAATTTAATGACTAAACCTCCAAATCTGTCTAGTTTAATCATTAAGGGGTATTACAATATAATAATTATGTAAGAAAGTGCAATCACACTTTAGCGTACCTAGGTAGTTAGGTGTAGATCATTAAAGTTAATGAGCCTATTGTTCTATCTTTAAATATGATTGTTATACCAGTAAATGTGATAGAAAGTGCATTTCTAAATGTATATAATATTGCTCCCATTCTTTGCGGGGTAAGCCATATGTAGTTATTCAAGCCTTTTTCTCTAACCTCATTTCTTTCATGTACTAATAATGCCTGCCTCGATATTTCCTGAGTCATAGAATCAACTAGGAACCCTAGCTTGACTTAAAGGACTTTCCCTTCTACCATCATACGCACCATTTCCTCATGCCATTTATGCCCACTTCCAAATAGTTTTGTTTAGCCTTCCATTTGAGCATTATGGCTCATTGAATAAAATTGAGGCTTCCTTAACATGCCACATGAGCCTTTAGTGACAACCAATGTATATAGCATGCAACAAATATGTCATTCCTAACCAAATTTACTACTTGAGCAGTGTAAAGAAGCCTTTAATCACACTACTCAAGGAGAATGCAGCCACAATCAATTTGCAGAGCTCACTTGTGCAACTTCTACTTTTTATCATTTTAGTTATTGCTTTCAAGAACTTCATCCTTTAGACAACAGTTTCATGTATCTCATTAGAACTAGGTATAAATTCAAAACTGGTACAATGCACAATGAAGGACAATAAACACAATAAACCCTACAGCAGTAATGGTAGTTTTAAATGGCGATAAAAAGGTATCCGCCACAATACCCTGGTCTGATTTATTACTTACTAAAAACAAATTTGCATAAAGGTTGGAGGAAACCCTCCCCTACGAGTCAATAGTTTAGCTGGGTGCTAACAGCAATATCCAAATTTAATAACAAAAAATTGCTTTGGGAAATTAATATCATTAACCAGATTTATGTTAGCACAACAATAATTCTATCAATTTGAAACAGTTTTGACACAACCTCAATTTATCTAATAAGATTCAAGTCAATATAGATTGCAGATTTCACTTAAGCCTATGAGAATGTAAGGTGCACGTCACAGGATGCAGAGAGTTAATCATTATTGCTCAGGCAATTTAATTACCAATAATAGTAATTTACTGCTATCAAATTTAATGGACCATAAAGGAGCATAGCAAATATAAAAAATTTGCAACTCACAACCGATCCACACATGACAAATTTGAAGCCAGAATGCATGTATAAAACAGGCACTATAATTCAATTATAAGTATAAAATATTCTGACCATTTTGAAGCACACAATAATGTATTTTCTGAGAAAAGTGGAGCTGTGCCAAAAGCTAAGGAATTCATCTTATATGCTAGTACAAATTGGCACCAATGATGTCTATAACTTGCTTAATTTGCCAATGAAATTTGCAACCAGCAAACTATGAAAAATTGGGTTTTCATCACCAACCCAAACAGCAAATCCAGAGGGTTTTTGTCCTCTAGATCACGCTACAAGTGTTTTTGTCCTTGAAAGCTCCTATTTAAAAATTCAATTCATGAAATAATAATTCCACATACAAAACGAGTGCATTATATTTGCCTTTATAGGTATTACAGTTGGGCCCTTTATTTAAATTATCTTCCCTCCAAAAATAAAATAAACCTAACTTAATACTAATAAATTACATACTAAAAGGTAGTTTATTTGGAGAACCCAAGTAAAGCAATAGTAGGGCCCAAAGAATGAATCTTTTGCCAACCACTTGGGAAAGGGACATGACAAAATTGTGTTACATTTCATATGCCATTCACTTTACATTCTGTAGCATACTCCATCTTGCATTTCCTCTATCATGCACTCCATATTTCATAGCACACCTTTGCATTACATCTGCATTTTGCATTCTATACTGCACTTAACTTGCATCTCATTGAGCTTTTCATTATCTTATTACAGGCATCCTCTAGTGCATCCATCCATTTTTCATGTCACACCTATTTTTCATATTTTCAAGATATCATAATCCACATTGGTTCTTAAAGGGGCCATGCCCTTGAGGAGCAAAAAATACACATGCACACATGAGATCACAATAATCACTCTTTGTATTTTGCACGACTCTCAACATATTATGCATTCATCTTGTCCACACATTACCTCACTTTAAATCAAACATTGCCTCTTTTGACATACATATTTGTGAGCACTAAATGCTCTTTGTATGTTGCACCACACTCTCAACATATTTTTGCATTCATCTTGTCCACACAATATATTAATTTGCATGACCTTGCATCTTTCAACATACATCTTTGTAAGTACTTTGACATCATCAATATTTACCATGCCAAGGCATCTTGAAGAATGGCTTGGAGCACCTCTCTACACTCACCATCAGAAATCTTCAATGTCATATAGTTTAGTGTAGCTTGCAACAATTTGTGAAAAATTAGATGTATCAAGAAACCCACTCAGTTTATGGCCATTACTTCCTCAAAACTCCTCATGCTGAAATTACGCTTCAATCCTTCTTAATGATGTAGAAAATATATGCCTCATTTGTCCATTTGAAGTGGGACTTTCCACCTTGTTTCTCAAACTGAGGGTAGCATTTGTAAGTTTCTGAGAAGCAATTGAACATTGTTGCTTGTCAATCCCAAGAGCAACACCCACACAAGGGCATAGACTATCAAAGATAACCTGAAAAAGCAACCAGTTGTACTGAGTTCACACACGAGGCAGTGAAAATCTTTGTTGAGAACGGCTTCCCAACTAAAATGCTAGAAATATACTTCTATATCCATTGATGAAACTGATGAGCTGCACTACTTCTCATGACCTGATTCAACAATGTATCATGTTAATGATGGAGTTAGAAAAACCAATAGAAACAACACTTTTGGCATTTGGACAATTTGTTGGGATTCTTCAACCAATTTTTATTGACAAAACTAATAGGTTTCTTTAAATTTTAGTCTTACAGTTCTTGAGCACACTGATGAACAAGGTTGTAGCATCACTTACAAACGAAGTTGTATTGTCATGTCCCCTTTTCAATATAATTTAATAATACTATTTTAAGTTGAGCCCAATAACTTTATTTTATAAGGACAACTTAAATTTGTTAAGAATTTGCCAAATTTGTTTATAGGGTTTCAAGCTTCTCCCAATGTCCTATCATTTTCAAAATGAGTAAGCCACTCATGCTGCATCAATCACTGAAAGGACCTGTGGATGTTTCAAAACATGCTATTTTTAGTCAATACTATTTTTGGAAGAATGGCCATTCTTAGATAACCTTCTAGAAGGTTTATTTTAAGACTTCATATTTTTCATTGAAATTTATTTGAAGATTTCTTTATTTTAGTTGATCTATCTTAGACATATTTAGAGTAGAACTTGCTTTGTGTGCAAGCTTTCTATTTTCAGCATAGAAATTCATTAGTTTGATCTTGTATTCTTGAATAAATTGCATTGCATGAAAAAATGAAAACCTTTGTAAACAATTATAAATAAGTGCTCTATGCGTTTAGGTTGGAGCCAATAGTAATTTTATGCCTAATTGCTATTGAGTTTTTTGTTCAAGTTGTTTGTATTATTTTGTGAGAGTGTTTTGTGAGTTGAACAGAGTTTAATAATTATTGCAAGCTTTAAATTGCAATCTTTGTTAATTCAAGTATTTGTAGCTTTGTATGTGAACCTTCAATATTTGACTCATAGCATCTTGTGTTCATTTCCAGCTCAATTCTTGTGCATATTCATTCTTTCTGGTTTCTACTTTTTGACGGAAAGCGTGAGCATTTGTTAACTGTCTAGGTTAGGTCATTAAATTATAAGATCTCTCATCTTGTGTAAAAGTTTTATTTAGCCTTCCACCCATACCCAAGAACCAAAAGGACAACTTATTTCCATAGTTTAGAGTACAACGGTTTTAGTTTAAGTTTTTGTTACAAAGGAGCTTCCCCTTCTAAGTTGATGGAAGTTTTACACTTACACAGTGTTCCATTTTACATTGTCCTTAAAGGGACAAATTAAAACAATAACAAAGTTAATTTTACTTCAAGAATGCAATCCATATATTTATAGGCAATTTAATTTCAATATAGGTGTTCAACATAAGAAAATAAAAGGTTGAATTGCATACATGGAACCACCAGCAACTGGATACTTGAAATAGAAGAGTGTGCCAGGCTCATCTGAATACTCCACTTCCTGCACAGAGATTAAACATTCAAAATGGTTTGAACCATTTTAATTCTGATACAAGCATGCATTAGAATAAAAACTAAGTTCAATTGGTTGCAATTAAGTTACAAGAGATATGTATGGCATATGAAACTATTACATAAGTAGCAAAAACCAATCGGATGACTCCATATTTATAAATTTGGGAGGAGATAATAAGCATAATTCACACCAGCAGTTTGGAATGTAAGTAACCACACTTGCATGAAGAATGGCAAACCCATTTGTTACAAGATCTCAAAGGAGCAACTGAAAAATAATATAAATTAAAAATGTATCAAACCATGCTAATACTAAAACAACTTATTGGTGGGGGCATTTTAGGCCAGTTTCCTTGCATTGGTTGTATTTCAACAATGAAGAAGAATGCTATAAAATGTCCTCCTAAATGTGTATAGTTCATTGAAAGAACAATCGGATGATAGTACTCAATATTGGAATTTCCACATGTCATGGCTCATATCAAATAGTGATAATTAACCCAACATTAAAATTAAGTTAGATGGCATTTGATGTTAATACATTATAAAGATTTCTTAAGTGATAAGCATATAAAAATAATATTATAAAAGAAATCTCTAACAAGTTGAATAAAAAAGTGTTTTCATTCATTTGCTTTTCTTTCACATTACGTATGTGATTGTTGTGTAATGTCCCCGTTTTCTGGTTCGCCAAACAGATATTAGTTTAATTAATTAATTTAATTACTTGATATTGCCTATAAAAAGTATATTTAAAAAGATAATATTAAATAATTAAATTATAGTGTCATTGTAAAGTGATGCGGAGGAAATATATGAAGGTATTTTATAATGTCACTTTATTAAAAAGGCGTTCAATGTTTTTGGCGCAAAAATTAAATGGGGATATAAAACGGATACAAGAGCTCATTTTTTATATGCTAGTTTATTATTTTATTGAGTATTTTGGTGGAGCTCTTCAGAGTCCGAAACCCTAGGCGGGAATTCCTACAGGTATCCAATTTCAGTGGTGAAAGATTCTTCCCTAGCTGGTAGCAGGAAATCATTAAGGTTTCTCGCATTTGTGCTTCAACGGTTGGTTTCGAAATTTGTGAGTCTTCATTGAAAACAAATTTCAGGTTAGAAGGTTTGCCAAGACAGGTCGAATCTTCATAAAATGCTTGGAAAAAAGTTTCTAGAGTTCGAAATGGATTGAATATGATTTCAATGTGTTCCCTGATTTTAGTCACCCCTGTTAGGATGTCTGTGAAGGAGTTTTCAGACTGATATTAATCTTAAAGAGGGCCGTACCATTTTGAGGTGTTGCTAGAGCTAGGCGTGACACTTCAGGGAAGGAAGTGCTGCTTATTGGAGGAATCTGAGGGCTGGAAAAAGGATGCCTAGAGGTCAGATATTTATGCTAGTGATCTGGAGTTGAGTTTCAGGCTTGTGTGAAGTGCTGGGTTGATGTTTTGCTAGCCGCTCCTCTCTTTCCAATGCCCAGTTTCATGTGGGAATGGTTGGTAATTGAGTATTAGGTCTGTATCTGCTTACTGCTGTCCTTTCTCAGTGTTTCAAAGGAGTAGGAAGTTTCTGAGTAAGTGGGAAGCATCTGAAGAGCTTTTTGAGCATTACATGACTGTAACAGAGTGATTACTTGCTGTTAGGGACTGTGGCAGTCCAATTTCAGACCCAGTATTCAGTCTATGTGACTATTAGGACTGTAGCAGCTGTGAGCAACAATTTTCAGACCTTATTTACCCTCCATTGATTCCAAGTTGGAATTTAATAGTGTTATGCATGCTTTGTAAGGTGCTCGTAACATTAGGAGTATCCATGACACCGCTGGAGAGTTTGGTTAGTGTTATTTGCTGATAAGATTAGCTAAAGGTGTTAAATCAGACCCTGCAATCTCTGTGACAGACCTACAGACCTGCAATAGTCAGCTCATACATCAAAGTTGAGTGATCAGCATCATACAGTTGGAAACTTGCAACAAAGGTCAGATTATATTATTATTATCTCTGTAATGTATTTCAGATCAATATCAGACTTAATGTTGCAGCAATAAAGGTCTGTAATTACTTAAAAATCTCAGGCTGTGTATATGTCATTTATGTTTATATAATCTGAGTATGGTTTTAAAGCAATTTGACTGCTGTAAATGAACTTATCTCTATTCTGTCACTGTAATTGCATATCTGAGCATAGATGCTTCTTATATGTTCAATTAAATATTATTTCTAGAGAGTAGTTTCTGTATGCATATGTATCTGGCGGTTTATTTACACAAGGTCAGAGTTCATAGAGAGTTGAATTTGTTGTGTCTCCTCAAGTATACAGAAGTCAGAATCGTTTCAGATTCGGACATGCAAAACTACATTTGATTTAACTTCAAACCCTCACTGAAATCTAGTCAAAGCACCTCTGCAAGGGAACCGTTTGACAAAATGTCAATCTGTCAAACGGGAAATATCGTGAAAAATATTGAACAGATTTAAGGGGGTTATTGTTGAAAATATTGTCATTGATGTCAAAGGTGTTTTCAATATGAGGAGGAATTTATGAAAAATCTGCTTAATTATGATGCCATGACCTGAAGATACGTTATTGGAAATGAAGGCTCACTTTGAGAGGATAACCTAAATTAAATGTTGATTATTATATTGGACTAATACCTAGCAGCACTCACAAAGACATGTATTAATAAATTAAAAAGAACAAAGTTAATGATATGCAACACTTGAAGTTTAAAATGCAACAATTTAAAGATTATTAACATTTATTAAATCAGAAAAAGACAAAACCAAAAATAGCCAGCGGTTGAGAATAAGACAGTCAGAAAAAACAAAAACCATATAAGATGTTATACCCAAAATGAAATTTTTGGCATTCTGCTTAAATTGAGCTAAACAACGTAAAAATGCCATCTAAAGTATGTTTTAGGTCAAACCAAATATGAAATCCTTGTGGGTTTCTGTCAAGGAACCTATGGTTAAAATTTTGAAAAAACGAAAATTAGGGTTTTACACCCCTATTTTTATGGAAACCCTAAAAAATAGGACCTTCCCGGAAATGATTGAAAATAATTCTGATAGGATTAATTGCCTTCACGATCACACTGATCAAGTCAGAATTATCAAAAAATATGTTTTACTCTGGTGGGTCTATTTCTATTTTTCAGGAACAAAGTTAGGAGCTCCGCAGCCATTAATGGCAGATTGGCCAGTACCAGGTGCTGAAAGCTAAACCTCAAAAGCTTCAACGAAGAAACCATGGCGGAAAAAGGATGAAAATGATGACGTTCAACGAAGGAGATTCTCAAAACGGAAAAGGCCAAAATTTGGCTAAGTCTGGAAGGTGCACGTTTTGTCTACCAAGGCAAAACATAGTCTACAGTGGTTAAAAGCGCCCCTCTTGAAGAAAGGCGCCCTTGAACCTTAGAGGGCAAATCAAATCATCTGGCAGTGTCAAAACAGTCATCCTCTTCACTTTCATACTAGCTCGACAACGAAACAATCAGCAAGATTATCTGATTCAGGGATCATTGACCAACCGTCAGCGAAGTATGGAGGATCCATTGACGACAGAAGTGCCAAATCTGAAAGCTTCAAGGTAAAAGCGCCCCTGCTGGCCAGGGGCGCCCCTCAGTTGCAGACATCAGATGAATCCAAGAGCTGTAGCTTTATACATGATATCTTTCCAGCTTCCTCCCGGCTACGTGATCAATCTAACAGCAAGTCCACAAGACACACCAGACGATCACGAGACGAGATCAAGCAGAAAAAGCCAAATTTGAAAAACTGGAAAGATAAGCCAAAAAATGGCTAAGGCATGGCTAAAAGCGCCCCTCTCAAGGAAAGGCGCCCTTTCCTAAAGGTGTCCAGATTCAGCCGGAATCTTCACTGCCTCCCAGGATGACCTTCTCAGCTATGACCTATCTCGTCAGCGAGACTATCAGCAAGAACTTCCGACAAATCAATCGACTGATGGAGAAGGTCAAAGACTGGCAGTCCACAACCAAGATGAAACCAAGCAAAAGCTAAAAGCGCCCCTGCTGGCCAAGGGCGCCCTTTAGTTTGGAAGCCCAAAACTTGCCAGCTTCCACTGCAAAGTCAGGCATCGTGAACAAGACTGAACCAGCTACCCGACGCATCGTCAAGCAGAATCATCTGATTCATCAAACATCGGGAACGTCAGATCAAAGCAAAGAGGGTCTGAAAAGGTCAAAACGAAGAACGAGTCAGTGAAAATTGACTAAGGCATTGTCAAAAGCGCCCCTTTCAAGAAAAGGCGCCCTTCTTTCTGGAGACCTAAACTCAGTTTTCTGAGCTAACCTCTCCCAGGCATATCTAATCACACTGATCCTGCCTCAACAACAGAACTGTCAGATACTGCTCGAGATCAACTGAGCAACCTGAATCGAAGATCAAACAGGAGCACTTCAGCTTGCAAAATAGGCAAAAAAGATCAAACTCAAGGTTGGACGCCTAAAGGAAAGTCAAACAGAAATGTTGACTTGAGTTAGCAAATTTGGAGCCAAAAAAGAGAAAAACACTCCACAATCAGTGGAAATCATCTTTTGGAACTCCAAATCAGGACTGAATGATGAGTTATCTTCCATACTTTGTGGATCTTAACCCTAATTGCCTTATATTCATGCTAGGCGTCCCTTTTCCTCATTATTCTTTTTGCAGGTTGAAGGATAAAACATCAAGTAGCTCCCAAGAACAAGTTTTCAAGATCTGGCAGGGGTTTTGAACGGATCTTCAATATTTTTGAAGATCATTGGCAGTAAAAGCATTCTTCTCCCAAGATTGCTTCCAGAGACAGATTATTGCAAAGTGGCAGTTTATAACTTCCAATCCATCTTCTGTCTATTTCCTCTACTTCTGTCTATATTTCTTTTGCATGTCACAGGAAACGACAGATTTTCACAGATCTGACCAACTGGGTATGATCAGCACAGCTTTTTCAACAAAACCCACATGGTAGATTTTTTCAGAAAAAGTAGCCCTGCTGCCCCTATTTTTTAGGGTTTCCGGAAAAAGTCATAATATTGAAAAACGGACAAACTGGGTTTGTTTGGCTCTGAAGCACGAACAAAACCCATGTGTTAGATTTTTTCGAGAAAAATCACTTTCTGGTGCCCTTGCTGCCTCTGCCACCGAAGGGCTCTTGCATGTCAAAGAAAAACTCGTTTTTTCGAATTTCTGACGATCTGGGTCTGTTTAGAAAATCATTCTTAACAAAACCCATGTCTCAGATTTTTTCGTAAAAACTACCCCCGGCGAGGCTATTTTTAGCAGTTCCAGAAAAGTGTCAGAACAGGGTCAAGTGCCCAGTCAATATTCAAGGTTTTCAGAATGCAGTACTCTCAGGTACAATACAAGACCAAAACGGTCTTATACCATGATTACCTGAAAACGACTGATACAGACTTATGGCAGAAAAATCCAGAGGTCAGTTCTGAAGACTTGGAGGGCATGAATCAAATCACATTGCAGAACATCGAAGAATCCGGTTTGTTTCAAGCAGCATCTATTCCAATCACCTTACAAAGCATCGAGCTTGTAATTGCTTGCACTAAGCATTACAACCCGACTACAAGAGAGATCCTGTCAGTAGACGGGAGGGTGATTTGCAGCTTGAAGCCGGTGGACATAGAGACTTGTTTTGCAATTCCACCATGCCCTACCAAGAAGGTCATATCAGTGACAGAATGCGAAAAGGCATTCGAGGCTTCGAAAGACAAGTGTTCGCTTATAATGGCTGAACATTGGCTGAAAACAAAGAGAAACAGCTTGCCCAGATTAGTTGGTAGAGGAGAATTCAAAGACGAGTACGGAGTGCTAATCACCCTACTCAGCAGAGTCACTGGACAAGAGGAGGGAAAATCCTTCCAGCCGTGGATGTTCTACATTATTGGCAAGATAATCAGCAGAAAAGAACGTTACGACTGGGCCTCCCTGATCAATGACACACTCCACCAACAATTCACCGGATTTCTAGAAGAGCACCGTTTCCACATGTGTTCATACCTGGTCTACCTGATAGCCTTCCAAGGCGATTTCAGAACATTAAACACTGTGGGAACCCTGGGTGTGCAAAAGGTACAAGAATACTTTCCTCGCTTGGAGTTCACTCTAGCGGAAAGACATTTCAAAAGGATAAATGACCTTTTTACTATGCACACCGTGCACGAGCTAGACCATGAGATGCACGTGCGTATTTCACCAGCAGCTAAGGCAGCAATGGTGGACTGGGCGGATTGGTTCATACAATTCCCCACTTTCACCTACATACGCGTGTATGGCTATAATGGCCACCCCGCCATGATGCCACGTTACCCCTCAGATAGGGTAGTGTTCATGGAATTCCTGAGGCAATTGGCCGAGGTTCACTCTTACCTTCGCGTAAAGAAAAAGGCTGCAGTGAACTTTCCTCTTCAGATGGGACTCTACAGATGCAGAACTGCAGCCGATGCAAGGTTGATAAGCCAAGAAATAGTGAGATTTAATCTCAAGTACCTCATCGACAGGAGGCCATCCTATGACCCCAGAGGCATCTTCGCAGCTCACCTTGAGCAAAGATCATCACATGAACCTTTCATGGAAGATTTTTGGGTCAACTGCGAGGATGAGTTCGAAGTGAGAAGAAGGAACCATAGCAGATTCAAGCTCTCGCAGATTGCAGAATTCATGTCAGAAGACATCGAGGGCTTATCTGAAGACGAAGGAGAAGTTATTCTTTCTTCCTTCTTCATGGGTCTAGTGGATTCACAACCACTCGGCAAGGTAGACTGGTACGCGAAAGAGAGTACGTCTATTGAGGAAAGAACGGGTAGAGTAGTTCGACACAGTCAACTCTACCTGGACAGTAAAAGGACAAGGAAGGTAGTACTTCCCCGATCAGAGCCGCCAGCGGTTCAGTCTACACTACCTTCCACGTCTAGGAGGAAACCCAGACAGAAGAAGATGAGCTTTCCTCCAGAAGGAATGCGGATGTCAGGAAGCACATGGGGGAGAAAAGGAATTGCCAGCACAAGCCGGCAAGAGGTACAGGTGGAGACAGCCACCAATTTGCCTGAGACAGTTGAGACCGCTGCAACTACACAAGAACCAGTGATTGAAATAATCGCTGTAGAGATGGAAACCATTGTAGAAGAAGTTGTAGCAGAAGCGGTGCCAGTGATAGAAACAGAGCCACCAGCTTCACCACCATCACAGAGGTCACAAAGTCCTATTGATTTGGACTCGCCACCACGAGACATTGCCACGGCACAGTCTCGTTCTTCTAGCATTCAGGGGACCTATGTTCCTCCTCCCAGCGATGCTAGCCGAGATTCTATCTGGCTGGAAAGCTCGCTTGGGAGGAAGAGGGAGAGGCCTTCTTATCAGCTTGACTTCTCTGAATTCCATCATGTCCCACAAGACATGCCGGTAAAGAAGTTGAAGAAGCAGACGCATGTAGAAAAGAATGCAGAGAACGAGGTTATCATAGAGACTGCTGCCCCACCTGAAGACAAAGATATACATAATGTGAGGGTTGAGGATTTCACGCTTTCAAAGGTGAACCTTGGAAAGACCACTCGACAGGTGGAGGCAGACCTTCTTGGAATTGCCTCGGCGAGTGTCAAAGAAAGGATGACAAAAGATGGACAAGACAAAGCAGCCTTGAAGGCTGAAATCCGTCAGCTAAAGTTGTACATTTCTAGTTTGATACATGACACTCCAAACTCCTCGGCTTTGCCTCAAGGACTGTTGGATCTCCCAGCTGAAAGAAACCATCATCAGTTGATTACATACGGTAAACACTTGAGACGTCAAGTGGATGAGTTTGTTGTCAAAGGGCGGTGTGTGTTGACAGAAGCATATCAGCTGAGAGACAGAGCACATGGACTTCGATCAGAAATCCAGAAGTCAGATATAAAGGCAGCTCAAGAGAGGCCGAGAGAGGAGGTGACAGTTGCTGATTTGCAACAAGCATATGAATCAGTTACGACCAGAGAAAATAAACACCATCTCTTTGAGTGGAAAGAACAGGTGGCATACAAGGTGAGAGCCTATGATGCCAACTCTGTGGAGCTGATTGACTATAGACGCTTCGTCGCCAATATTATCAACTTCGCAAGAACATTGGTAATATCTTTCCCTGAGTTAGAATATCAGCGGGAAGGAGGAGAATATGTGGAACTTGAAACAGTGCAGACACGATTCCAGGATGTCATCCGATCTTCATTCCTTGAAGATCCCAATGGCTGCAAATTAGCCAAAATTGCAGCCATGTCTGTCCAGTTAGATGAAGCAGCTGCCCAATACATAACCTATCATCAGCAGCTTACGACGGGTGAAGAAATGCTTAGACGCCACATAGTCATCTTGAAGAGCATTAATTGCCCGGAGGCCGAAGAGGTCAATGACTGGATAGAGACTTTGTTGACTAGTGGTGAAGAGGTGTAAAGCACCAAGGGAGGACGTCCTACCCTCCAAATAGCATTAATGATGACTGAAGTCAACTTGATGCCTCTTTCCAAGTTGACTCCAGATCTCCACAGATCATGCATGTCAGATCCCACTAATCTAGGATGTCTATTTGACTCCCGCGATTTGTGGATCTCAGATCTCCTCAAAAGGTGGATGTCTATTTGGAGACACATTTGTAACATAAGTTCACTTTTAGTTAGGTGTCAGTCAACTGAGGTAGACTTCCGGTTTGACTTTTGTTTAGTTTCAGTTAACTGAAGTAGATTTCCAGTTAACTGTTTGCTCACCTACTTTTAGACATAGAATAATATCTTGTTGATTGGCAAGAACTGTTTGTTAACTCAAGGAGATTTTAGGGTTGCCTACTCCTTTGAGTTCCTATAAATAAGAGCCTTAGGTTCTTTATTTGTTTAACCTTTATTTGCTAGCAAAATTGCTGCGCCACTGTTGCCAGAGTTCGCTTGTTTATATCTGTTCACTCTTGGATGAGAGTTCGTTGGTTGATCGCAATTGTGCATGATTTAGTGCCTTTGCTGTCCCGACCTTTGTAATTCTTTGAAGAATCTTAAAGAATAAATCAGATGGTGCAAGCTTGATTGATCTAATTATTTGAGTTATTCAAAGTCTTGTTTTTAAATAGTGCATTGTTTCAATCTCCTCCTTGGACAGGTGTCGCCGCCTCCTTGGATATTTTGTCATCAATCATTATCGTTTGATGTTGTTTAATGATCTTTCTTGCAGCCTAGACTTTGGACAGGTGTCGTCACCTCCTCGGGAATCTTGTTAGAAAAGTCATCGTTCCTTGTTGTTTCCAGTGAGCTACTTCCAAGCCTATACCTCGGATAGGGGTTCCTCCTCCTTGGCAAGTCTCAGATCCAGTTTACCGTAACGAGTGTTTGCTTGTATCGAGCCTTATCTTGGTATATATCTGAAGGTTCAAAGCCTCGGCCATATTCCATTGAGACGGAGGATTCAAGTGATCCAACCATACCATTTCGCTCCTACGCCCTCATGCTCTGTTTATCTTGAGGAGGTAGGATAGTTTAAAAGCTTAGTTAGTCGTAGTTAAGATCTGCGGAAACCAGAGAAAAAGCTTAGCTACGGCGCATTGGTTTATGCACCCTTGTGTCCTGCTGCTGAGTAAAAAATATAGGAATCTTAGTATACACTTTTTACATAGAATAATCAACAAAGAGAGATCTTCCTCTCTATAATCTGAAATGCAGAACTAACACACTTGCAATAGTTATCCATTTCCAATAAGCACTCCAAAGGTGCTAATTGAAAGC